>CM060243.1:22002148-22216254 GCA_030555515.1 Acutogordius australiensis
AAAAAATCAAAATTTGCCAAAAAACAGCAAATCTTCAGGTGTCAAATAACTAACGCAGATTGTATTCGCCTGTGCAAGCTATTTTTTTATTTTATTTGCATATTTAACCAATAATATTTAGAACCTATAAAATCAATCATAATATGCCTGTTTAAGTGTTAAAAAAATAGTATATATGTTAGTATAGAGAATCTCAAAAAAACGAGATAAAAAAATTACAAAAAAAGAAGAGAATGAAATCATTCCATTACTTTAATTAAATTTGTAATTTGATTATTAAATAGTAATTCTTGTGTAAAAATTCGTTAGGAACATTAGTTATAAAAACTTTGGGTCAATGCCCAAATCCTTATGCCTATAGAAGCAAATAATAATGATTTTTCTCTTTCCTTAATAGGTCTAATGCGTCTTTATTATGAAACAGTAAGATGTAAATGGAACTAGAAATGTTGGTTTTTAAACTCTAATAAGGTCGGTTATATATACATTATACTTGTATTAAATAGCTTTTCAAAAACATATTTGGCATTTGTGAAAATTAGTAAAAAATATATGTTTATATTTTATTTATTATTAATGGATCCTGATATTTAGTTTCTAAATTCATTACACAACAAAAAAAAACAACATCAACGATTTTTTGAGGGGTTTGTAGAGAATTTTCTTGCGATAACGATCATGGGTTTAGTTTTTTCCCCAATGCCTCCAATTATTTATAAACCGCGTCCAAAGTTCAAAAAAAAATTCACAAAATTTCTTTACCTATTAATTTTCCAAAAATTTAATGGCATATTCAGATTCCTTTTAAAAAATATATCTAAAAAGGGTTATTACCTAAAAAAATTAGCAATTTACATTCAAGTTATTTAGGATCAAAAACGGATTTTATGACGAAAACCACTAATTTTATGAAAATGAAAAAAATTAAAAAAATAAATATTGTAAAAACATTACCCCTTAGAATAATGAATGTTACCGTTATCTAAATATATTTTTAAACTTTAGTTACTAGCCATAGGTTTTATGATATACCCAAAATACCCCAAAATTTGAAAAATCTCAACTTTGACACCGAATAACCAAAAATCTGAGGCATTGGCTAAAACTCTGATTTCATATTCGTGATCAGCGCCAAAAACTTGACCAAAAACCATAATTGCCATAAATGATGCTTAGGGTCGTCCAAATTTTGTTGTCCAGTGTTATTGATCTACCCGTTATAAACTTTTAAAGTTGTTAATCCCTAAAACTGACTTGTTTTTTGTATTTATAATATAAAAAAACCATATCTCTGTGTATCATACAATATTTAATTTTTTACGTTTATTTTAAGTTTGTTAATATGCAAAAGAACATTTGTTGAACCTCAATATTCACTAATGTACCTTTTTTATCAGATTTAATCTTTTTTTGTGGCTGTTAAATTTAAAAACCTATGAATAAAAGTAAAAAATTGAATTTTTACAAATTTTTTACTCTTAATATATTTTCCAAAATCTTCACAAAAATTTTTTTATACAACAAATTTACCAAACTTTTTAAAATTTGCCAAGGATAATTACAGTTTCTACTATTGTTCATTAAACTTAAAATGGCTCGTAAAAGTTAACAAATGTAAGCATACCATTTTAGGTTTTTATTTACAACTTAAAATTTGAAAAAATTTATCAAATTTTTGTTTTTATTTTTTAAAAAGTTATGGGTACGTTAATGTTGGGGATGGGGAATTAATGTTATAAAGCGATGTTTTATGTATAAAATTTTTAAAATTTAATAGGTAGTTTGCCAGAAAGTCGGCTTTAAGGTTAGGAGTAAATTAATGAAAAATACCAATTTTTTTGCTCTCAAGTTCACTTTTTAGTTAAATCAATTATAATATTAATCAAATTAATTAAACTATTATACCCTAACATAATTACCCCTATGACTGACTCCTTGCATACAATTTTGGCACTTTTGAATATTTTAATATAGTGCAGGGAGCATATTTGTGTCTCAAAACTGAAAAAAAATTATTTTTTTGAATTTTTTAAAACATGTCGATCCCATACTTTTGAGTTCACAGTTTAATAATGAATAATAAGAACTGTATTTCAGCAATTTTTCAAGAAATTTAAAAATAAGCTTTTATAACTTAACGTCCTTTAGAAAATTGCAAATTTCATAATATATTTTTAAAAATAATAAACACATGTAAGACACAGGTCAACAAATATTGATGTCAGAAACGTGAATTTTATGAAAACATAAAAGGTGCATCCCTATGATGGCCTAATCTCATGTATGTTTTTCGTTTTTCTTAGTTTCTCCCGTCTTTGGCTCCTTAGATTCGTCTATAACGCAAAATGGTCTTTTTTGACAAAATTGACAGATCTAAATATAACCTAAAAAGTAAATTTTTTTTTTGCATATTAAAATCCCTTGTAACTTATATTTTTAATCACAAATAATGGAAATTTTTTTTTATTAATATATCAAGCTCTTACATCGGCATTTAGACAATACAAAATATTTCGCGTCCAAACTTAAATACAAAATAATATATTATCGGTCTTTAATAAAAATATTATTCAAAGTTTGAATTTAACAGTTTAACTATTGTGAATATTCAAAAATAAAATTTAAATTTATTTTTGTTTATGAATATTTTTTGGTTTTTAACCTTATTTTCTAAAATTTTCAATGTTTATAACTGACTAACTAAGTTTGATTAGGAAAAACGGTAAACGGATTTGATATACCCTAAGATGGCAGGTTTGATTTCTGTAGTTAACTCACAACTATCAAACAATTGTTGACCTCTGAGATAGCCCTTATTGTCCTCTTCAAAATACAAAAAAATTAAGTCTCTAGCTATAATATTTTGACTTATAACCTCCAAAAGTTGCATCAAATGTGAACATTTACCTTGCGATAAATTTTTCTTTTGCCCCTATCTCCGTCAAATCATTTCCGGTCAAAAAAAAATTTCCAGATAATAAGATACCCTTTGATACTACCTACATGCAAAATTTTTGCCAAATCTAAACGGGTGACCCTCGGACTTGTTGGATAGAGGTGGAATTGACCAATTAATGTAAAATTTGCATTTTTCTAAAGAACATTCAATTTGATGTAACCAAAAAACTTATTTTTAAATTTCTTGAGAAATTGCTGAAATACAGTCCTTAGTATTCATTATTAATATGTGAACTCGTTGGGGACCGACATGACTTTTAAAAAAATTCAAAAAAATATTTTTTTTTTATTTTAGACAAAACTTGCTCCCTGCACTATATTAAAATATTTAAAAGTGCCAAATTTGATTGAATAAGAATTTAGACATAGGGGCAATTATGTTAGGCTATAACAGTTTTGTTAATTTGTTAATACAATTGTTAATTTAAAGAAAAAGGGAACTTTAGATCAAAAAAATTGTTAATTTTTAGTAATTTACTCTTATCTTCAAAGCCGACTTTCTGGCAAACTACCGATCCATTTTTAAAATTTAAAAATGCATTTTATACATAAAACATTGCCATATAACATAAATTTCCCCCAACATTTTTAACGTACCCATGGCTTTTTATAAAATAAAATCAAAAATTTTAAGGTGTAAAAATAAAAACTTAAAATTGTTATGCCTACATTTGTTAACTTTCACTAGCCCTTTTAGTTTGAAATATTAGAAATTGTACATAATTCTCAATATTTATCCTTGGCAAAATTAATAAAATTTGTTAAATTTGTAGTATAAAATACGGTTAAAAAATTTGAAAAATTTTTTTTTTTTACTTTCATTAGTTTTTGAATAATACAGCCACAAAAACGTTAAATCTGATAAAAAAGGTAAATAAGAATATTTTTGGCCTATTTAGAATATTAAGGTTCAACAGATGTTCTTTTTTTATGCATATCAACAAAATTAAAATAAACATAGAGAGTCAAATATTATATGATACACAGTGATATGATTTTTTGATATTATAAATAAAGAAAACAAGTCATATTTAGGTTTTAACAACTTCAAAAAATTATAACGGGCAGAATAAGCTTCATTAAGAAATTTAGAAAAAATATTATACCCAATTAATAATAAATAAAATATAGACATTCAGTATTTTTCACTAATTTTCACAAATGCCAAATATATTTAAATGGTAATTAGAACAAGGCATACAATATATATCTAATTGACCTTAATAGAGTTTAAAAACAAACAATTCTAGTTCCATTTACATCTTAATGTTTCATAATAAAGACGAGACCTAATAAAGAAAGAATCACTAATATAGGATCCTATAGGCATATGGATTAGGGAATTAACCCAATTTTTTTTATAACTAAATGTGCTCCTCACGAATTTTTACACAAGAATTTCTATTTAATATAACAAATTACAATTCTAATTAAAATAATGGTATGATTTCATACATTCCTTTATTTGTAATTTTCCTATCTCATTCTTTTGAGATTTCCTATATATAACGTATGTACTATTTTTTTTAACACTTAAACAGGCAAATTATGATTGATTTTATAGGTTCTAAATATTATTAGTTTATGCAAATATGATAAAAAATAAGCTTTCACAGACGAATACAATATGCGATAGTTTTTTGACACCCGAAAATTTGCTGTTTTTTGGCAAATTTTTGTTTTTTTATTGTCGAAGCGTCAAAATCCAATGAATAAAGCTGGGGGGGGGGGGGGCTACTATATGTGATTAAGCGATATTTTAATAATTTAATTTAAATATAAAAAAAGGCTGGCTAGATAAGCAGAAAGTTGATTTTGACAACAGGCGAAATTTTTATTTTCCGGTTTTGAGGTTCATTTTTTCATTTTAAATTTAATAATGATATTTAACCAAATAAATTAAACTATTATAGTCTAACATAATTGCCCCCCCCCCCATATGTCCTGCTTTTTGAATACTATCCAATTTGGCACATTGGCATATTCTAATATAGTGCAAAGGGCATAAACATGTCCCAAAATTAGGGCAAAAAATTATTTTTTTTTAAATTTTTTAAAAAGTCATGCCGGTCCTAAACTTTTGAAATTAACATTCTTAAGGGCCGTATTTAATTTTTCAGAAATGTTAAAGATATGTTTTTTGAGATATCTGTATCTAAACTTGACTCAAATTTTTTCAAAACTTATAAATAAAAAAATTTTTAAATATTTTTTGCGTCTAAGGGAGCCCTTATTACGATCTTAAAAATAAAAAAAAAATTATGACTCTTGCTACAATACTTTTAATGATACATGCGCGCAAATTGCCTCAAATTTTTTTTTTGCAAAAAATGAAAAATATGTTTGCTCTCTCGGTCAAAAATCACTTGCGGTCAAAAAATTTAGTTTTTATCAGTACCCCCCTACCAGTGCACCATTTTTCAGCCAAAACTGAGACTTGTAGGAAAAATGTTTGTCGATTTGAGGTGGAATTGACGATATATTTATTTTTTTGTGGAAACATTACGCTGGGTTACAAAAATAACAGCATAAACGGTTTTTTGAGGGTTTGTAGAGAGTTTTCTTGCGATAACGATCCCGTGTTTAATTTTTTTTCCAATGCCTCGAATTTTTAAAATTAGAGTTTTTCAATATAACTTTTATGGAGGGTTTTGAATATATTATTGAAAATTTTCTAACTTGTTTAGTTTTTTAATAAATGCGATTTTTACTTTTATGGCTCACTAAACGAAGGGGATTAAATAATTACAAAGTATTTTGTTATATTCTGCTAATCTAAATTAAAAGGATTTTATTATATTCGCAATATTCAATTCCGAGGGCATTTATATATTCTATTAATTTATGTTAAAAATTACTATCAGACTTATTAAATATTCGATATAAATATATAAATCGTGCATTAATTAGCGAAAAACTCTAATCTATTTTCCTATATTGAAAAGCGTTTTTACTATTCGGTGTAAAATGAACTCGTGTAAAACAATATACGGTGTAAAAATGAACTCGTGTAAAAGGTCATTTGACACCAGTTTATTTTACACCGAATAGACCTGCCCCAAAAACCATTATTTTTAAAAAAATAAAAAAAAAATAAATACTTTAAAAAAATTAAAACGCCTTAATTTATTAATGAATGTTTCCGTAATCTAAATATATAAACATTTGTTACTACCCATAAGTTTAATGATATAGAAGCCCAAAATACCCCCAAAATAGAAAAATCTCAACTTTGACACCAAATAACTAAAAATTTGAGGCATTGGCTAAAATTCTGATTTCATATTTGTAATTAGCACCAAAAACTTGGCCAAAAATAATGGTTGCCATAAATAATGCTTAAGGTCGTCCATATTTTGTTGTCCAGTGTTATTTTTAATATGATTAATACATATAAGCATGCCATAATCAAATCAAGTTTTACACAAAAATCAATAATTTATTGTTTTTATAATGCTATCAGGGGCGTATGCAGAAACTTTTTAAAGGGAGGCAAAAAATTTTTTTGGAGGAAAGGAACTACAAATTTAATTTTAATATCAATATTTTATTTGCAAAATTATTATTTAAGGCTGTATATTATCCAAAAAATTGCAATTTTATTGATTTCTATTCCCTTTTACATGTTTGATATATAAATTCAACCGCTGGTTACATCATAAAAATTAAAAAAAATCTAATTATAACCCCACCCCCCCCCCTCGATACGCCCCTGAATGCTATATTAGCAACAACGTTCCTCATATTATTTATAATGATGCGTTGATTATTCACTTGCTCTACTCTAAATGTCTCTTGTTCAACTTTGGATTATTAAATAACTAGTATGTCACATTTTTTTATTCAAAATTATAATTCTTCTAAATTTAAAATGCATTATGATATTTTTTATTAATTTAGATTATAATCAACTACTAATATATAAAATTAAAAATGCTTTTATTTTTTCAATCTATTGACAATCCTATAAATTTTTATATTTTAATTAAATATTAGTTAGCTATAACATATATACAATTATATGTGTTTAGTGCAATTTAAATTATTTTATTTATTGGCATAAGCAAAAATGCACATACCTTACATTTTTATAGATATTGCATCTATCCATTCAATTTGGATTAGATATGTGTTAGTTTGAGGTTAAATTAGAATTAAGGAAATGTTCGGCTAAGGTTATTTTAAAATTAGGGTTAGGTTTTAATTCGTTTGGGTTAAGATTAAGGTTGGTATGTAATCAAATGAATTTTGAATGTGAGGCAAATTAATCATACATGATGTAAAAAGAGAAGGCGGTTGTAGAATTGCTTGGCTTAAGCATATTAAGTGATAACAATTGCACAGGATAGATTATCGAGCAATATACCTAAATCTAACTATATTTTCACTGTTAAATACCATATATTTTTTTAGGGATTATAACACAGGTCAACAAATTTTTGAGAGTTATGAGCAAATCAAACCTTTTATATTATTTTACAAATCCGTATACCGTTTCTTTTAATCAAATTTAGTAACTCAGTCATAAACATTGAATATCTTAAAAAAAATGTCAACAAAAAAGTCAAAAACAAAAAAAAATATTTTTGCATATTCACAAATTTCAAATTGTAAAATTTAAACTTCAAATCATATTTTTATTAAAAATCGATAATATATAGCAGAAATATTAAATGTGCATGCGCCAAAATTAACCAATTTATGCTTCAAAAGAATACAAATAAGAGCTTTTTATAAGCTATGAAAAGGTATGAACTTTTAGTGCTAGTCTTTAGCTTTTGCACCTATAGATTTTTATGCATTTCTTATTAAAAATTTTAAAAAAAATCTTCTAAAACTAGATTATTTTTTTCCCCTATAGTATTTAAATACCCCAAAAAATTGCAACAAATAAGTTGCCATTTTAAACTCTCTCCATTTTCACCTCTCAAGCTTCTTATACCATACACCTTTAAAATATCTTTTTTCTATGAAACTTACCAGACAGATAGTATTTATGGGCGATTATGCATCTGTAAAAAGCATTTACGAATGCATACATGGGACAATATGAATTTTTTCCTTAAAATAATTAAGATTCAAATTTGTTTAACCAGACGAGAATTGTGCGAGCCAAACGGTTGAAATATAGATACCTTAAATATATTTGCATAATTTTAAGAATGGCAGACTAATTATTATAAAAAAGCTTGGCATAATTTGGCCATGTATATGGGATATATAATTAAATACACATAAATAAATACTACTTAATGGCAGACTAATTATAAAAAAAACAATTTTGGGAAAATTTTAGGATGCTTTATACATCAATATATAACATTATATGTCAAAAGTAAAAATATGAAGCTTGTAATTTGTGATTAATAATAAAACAGCTTTGCTAAAAATTGAATATTGTAATTTTAGGCATTAATAAAAAAATTATTAATAAGTAATATTTGATTTTTGTTTTAAAAAATTATGAATTGTTTTCAATAGACAAAAAATAGGAAATTTTTTATTACCACTCAGTTTGTTAAAAATTTTGATTATGAAAAGTTAAGGTTTAACCCGCGATTGGTAAAGTAGGGTACATACCAGGATTGGGCACAATCTAGATAGAAAACAATCTAGATAATAGATCATAGATAGTATCTATTATCTATGATCTTTTGCATTTTTGGAAAACTATCTATCATCTTTGATCTAAATAGTTTTTTTTGCAAATTATCTGTATCTATTATATTTTGACATAAAATAGATTATAGATAAATTAAATTTTTTTGTAAATTAGCTGGTCCTATTATTTAATAATGGTTTATTAAATTTATTTAATATAGATAATATTTAAAATCAGAAAGTCCTTATTTGTACGTTTCAAATCAATTTTTGATTTTTCCGATACATATGCCATATTGGCAGCTGCTTCTCATCCACGACATAAAGCTCGTTGGGTAGAGGATGGCGAAAAAAAGCAACTTTTAAATCACTTACTTATTTTGAAGCAACTAAGATATTCAAATCATCAGATATTGTCGAGCCTGAAATTACCCCATTTACTCCTTCCATGAGTGAAGATTTTTTTGGTTATGAATCTGACAACAATAGAGATTTGGGTATGGTTGAACTAGAAGTTTAAAAATTATATGAAGGATTCTTTGAGTGAAATTAAATCACTTGAGTTATATCCTTTAATTAAACCAATTCATTAAATACAACTCCATTTTACCAATATCTGCTCCCGTCGAACGACTAGTCTCACCAACTTAGTTTTTACTCCTAACAGGCAAAAACTTTCTGATGAAATGTTAGAAAAATAGTGCTTTTAAAAAAATGAATTTTTTCTTTTCATTTATCTTATAATATTGTGATTAGGGCTTGCTAAAACTCCAGTTGGAGTTTATGGAAGGAGTGGGGCGGGAACCCCTATGCTCCGGAGTTTTCCCGTTTTGAACTCCTGGAGCTCAGCCCGGGCGGGTTTTTTGGAGTTTTTTTCAAAAGTGAGTTTTTTATTTAAATAGGGGTATTTAGCCACCAGATGTTTTTTTACGATGAAACAATAGTTTTTTAGGTAAAGAAAATAATTGTGGAAGAATAGTATTTTGTATTTTGTTAAATATCAAATATAACTTTGTCAATATTAAGCCCTGAAAAATTTTTGTTTTCACTATTTATTAATAAGTTTTTCAATGTCAAGTCTGCTGAAATTGTTTCAATAAACTCTCCTAAATGCAAATAATTTAATATTGAATTTATATTATTTTATTTTTTTGGTTGGGGCGGTCGTGTGTTAGTAATCTTTATATAAAGTTTCTCAATTAGGCTTTATTAATAAATTTTGATTTCGTCATTATGAAGCCTGCTGGATGTCACCTATCTGTCGCAAATGTCTATAATTTGACTTATATAAACTTTTTCGATTTTTTTTGTTTTTAACCTTATTTATTAATAAATTTTGGCAAATTTTGTTAATATGAAGCCTGCTAAGTCAATGTCACCTGAATGTCGCAAATTTTTAAAATTTATCATTGAATAAATATTTTCGAGTTTTTTTGTTCGGGCTGCCATATATGAGTAATTTTGTGAAAATTTTTTAGTTTTAGGCAACTAGTGACATTTCCGAATTGTCGCAAATGCCATTATTTAAAATTTGAAAAAACTTTTTCGAGTTTTTTTGTTTTTAACCTTATTTATTAATAAATTTTGGCAAATTTTGTTAATATGAAGCCTGCTGAGTCAATGTCACCTGAATGTCGCAAATTTTTAAAATTTAACATTGGATAAATATTTTCGAGTTTTTTTGTTCGGGCTGCCATATATGAGTAATTTTTGTGAAAATTTTTTAGTTTTAGGCAACTAGTGACATTTCCGAATTGTCGCAAATGCCATTATTTAAATTTTGAAAAAACTTTTTCGAGTTTTTTTGTTTTTAACCTTATTTATTAATAAATTTTGGCAAATTTTGTTGATATGAAGCCTGCTGAGTTAATGTCACCTGAATGTCGCAAGTTTTTAAAATTTAACATTGAATAAATATTTTCGATTTTTGTTCGGGCTGCCAGATATGAGTAATTTTTGTGAAAATTTTTTAGTTTTAGGCAACTAGTGACATTTCCGAATTGTCGCATATGCCATTATTTAAATTAACTTTTTCTAGTTTTTTTGTTTTTAACCTTATTTATTAATAAATTTTGGCAAATTTTGTTAATATGAAGCCTGCTGAGTCAATGTCACCTGAATGTCGCAAATGTTTATAATTTAACATTGAATAAATATTTTCGAGTTTTTTGTTTGGGCTGCCATATATGAGTAATTTTTGTGAAAATTTTTTAGTTTTAGGCAACTAGTGACATTTTCAAATTGTCGCAAATGCCATTATTTAAATTTTGAAAAAACTTTTTCGAGTTTTTTTGTTTTTAACCTTATTTATTAATAAATTTTGGCAAATTTTGTTAATATGAAGCCTGCTGAGTCAATGTCACCTGAATGTCGCAAATTTTTAAAATTTAACATTGAATAAATATTTTCGAGTTTTTTTGTTCGGGCTGCCGCCATATATGAGTAATTTTTGTAAAATTTTAGTTTGAGGCAACTAGTGACATTTCCGAATTGTCGCAAATGCCATTATTTAAATTTAAAAAACTTTTTCGAGTTTTTTTGTTTTTAACCTTCGAAAAAATACCTTTAATATTGAATCTTTCGCATTTGCGACAATTTTGCGACATTATCACAAGATTAAAAATAAATAATTTTACCAAAAATACTAATTATATTTTACCACAAGAAAAAAAATCGATATAATATTTGTCATATAATACATAAATGCATCTGCGACAATTTGGTGACATTATCACAAGAATTAAAAATGGAATATTTTTACTAAAAAATCTACCAATATTTACCGCACGAAAAAAAAATCGAAAATACGCTTTATAATGCATAAATCGCATTTGCGACAATTTGGTGACATTATCACAAGTTGAAAAAATGGATTAATTTTACCAAATAACTACTTATACTTTACAGCAAGAAAAAAAAATCAAAAAAAAATTAGTTTTATAATGCATAAAATGCATTTGCGACAAATTTAGTGACACTGTTAGCAGACACAAATTTGATAAAAATTACCATAATTTAATAAATACAAGTTGTACAAATCGTCTAATAAAAAAATTACCACCAAATACATAAATTATCGACTAAAATTCTATGTAGACATTAAGTTAATTATTTAGTTAATTTATATCAAGTATCATAAAAAAACTAAAAAAAAACAAAATTAATAACATTATAAATGTGAGATATTTGCATAATCAGCTGCTTTTGCATTTATTTACAACTTTATTTTTATAAAAAATGAGTTTGGACAAAAAAAATACACAATTCCAACATTTCCAATGGGCTAATGTTAATTTTTAAACTCCCGGGAAAAAACCCCGGAGTTTAAAAACGGAAAACTCCGGGCGGTTTTTAGGAGTGTTTTTTAAACAGAGTTCCCCTGGAACTCCCGGTAAATCGGAGTCCTTCCCGAATTCCGGAGTTTTGACATGCCCTAATTGTGATATACATCTTTATTTTTATCCTTTTATAATTGTCACAACCATTATTCATAAATATATCATTTCTTTATTATTATTATTATTATATATATATAAACAAACAAATTTAGCTGCAAATTCAAACTTAAATATGTTGTTTTTTAAAACCTAATTAAAATTTTTTTTTAAATTTATCTATGATCTATATCAATTTATAAAAAGCCAAATAGATACTATCTATTATCTATGATCTATTTAGGTTTTCAAAAATTTATCTATTATCTGTAATCTATTTTTTAGAATCTCCAATAATCTATATCTATTATCTACATCATTTTTTGATTATCTATGCCCAACCCTGGTACATACGTAACCCAGCACTTTTTATATTTTGAATATCTTCAAACATAATATATATTATTGGCCAAAATTTTGTGATTTTATTTCTTAAAAATATAATAAACAAAACTAGTAATTAAAATTTGGTCTAAGTCTAATAACAAAATTTGTTTAGAATTTAAATATTGAATTGGGTACGTATGGACACCACATAGTAAATATCAATGTTAAAAACCATTATATTGCCTCAATGTAAATTCAAACTTAAATATTTGCAACCTTGTTTTTTAGTTATTTTTTCTAAATATTTTTACATATTAGGGTGCGTTCAGACTCATTTTAAAAATTTTATTTTTTTTCAAATTTTTTAATGACTTTCCTTTCAGAAAAACTATTTAAATGCTAATAACAAAAATTGGCGACTTTTTATAAATAAGCGTTTAATGTCAAAAGATAAAAATTTTTAAATTTTCCAAAAAAATGATATGAGTCTGAACGCGATATAAAATGTTTGTATTGTATAATAATGATAGAAATTATTATTATTTTTTTTTTGTAAAATGTATAGTTTTTATGGTGAATAATAGCCAAAAATATTTTTTAATTCATAATATTTTTTTTTCCATATATTTTTTATAAAAAGTTTTACCCGACCTAAAAACACTATTTAATCAATAATATTGTTTTATATTTAATATGTTTATTTAATGTAATATGGAAAAATAAAATTATCACTTTTTCAGATTTTTTTTACATTGGGGCACGTGCAAAGTGAGTTTTTATTTTCGTGAAATTTTCAAAATTTAAAAATTTTTTTTTTAATTAAACGCAAATTATAAAAATGTAGCCAAATTTAGTTTATTTACATACAAAATAATTAATTTTAAAATTAATAAAGATTTTCTAATTATTTTTTTATCCAATGCTAATTAAACTTACGCTATAAAAATATTTTAAATTATAACACAGGTCAACAATTTTTTGAGAGTTGTGAGTTAACTAAAGAGATCAAACCTGCCATCTTACGGAATATCAAATCGGTTTAACGTTTTTCCTAATCAAACTTAGTTAGTTAGGTATAAACATTGAAAATTTTAGAAAAAAAAGGTCAAAAAACTATAAAAGATTCAAAAACAAAAATAAATTGAAATTTTATTTTTGCATATTCACAATATTTAAACTGTTAAATAAAAACTTCAAATAATATTTTTATTAAAAACTGATAATATATCATGTCGTATTTAAGTTTGGACGCGAAATATTTTGTATTATCTAAATGCCGATGTAAGAGATTGATATATTAATAAAATTAATTTTTCATTATTTGTGATTAAAAATATAAGTTACAAGGGAATTTTATATGCAAAAAAGATTTTTAAATTTTTCATTTTAGGGTATATTTAGATCTGTCTATTTGGTCATAAAAGGCCATATTTCGTTATAGACGGATCTAAGGAGCCAAAGACGGAAGAACCTAAGAAAAACGAAAAACAAATATGAAATTAGGCCATCATGGGGATGCATTCTTTTATGTTATCATGAAATTCACTTTTATGACATTGATATTTGTTGACCTGTGTAATTCTACTTTTAAATTTCTAAAACTTACGCTATTGTATTATTTTATGTTAAATTCACTCTTAAATTTTTAAAACTACTCCATAAAATTGTTTTAAGTTAAATTTCTGAATTTATTAAACTTACACTATTAAATTTATTTCTAATTTAATTTTTACTTTTAAATTTCTAAAACTTACGCTATAAAATTATTTTTAATTAAATTTATACTTTTGAATTTTAAAGCACGCTATAAAATTATTTTTTAATTAATTTTCTATTTTTGTGTTTCTAAAACTTACGATATAAAATTATTTTAAATTAAATTTCAACTTTTGAATTTCCTTGTGATATATTCAATAATCTGCTATTTTTAAAATGGGTGAGAATAATTCCGAAATAGTTTTGGATGATGGAGATGAAATTAATTCTACAAATTTGTCAATATGAAATGTAAAATACTTTCAAATTAAATCTAGGGCAGGAAGAAATGTCACAGCTTCCTGCCAGATTTGTCAAAAATTTATATCTAGACAGATCACTTCTACCTCCAATTACATCAGGCACCTTAAGGTAAATTAAATTCTATTATAATTTTTATTTAGAAATTACATCTCATAAAATATGATATTTAACATGCAAGAATAAAAAGGTGACAAAAGCTGGGATATATATTCGCAATATAATATCAAAAACAATGTTGTTGCCACAATAACGGATAACGGGACTAACTTTTTAAAAGCGTTTAAAGAATTTGGTGTTCCTTCTCAGTTATTTGATATAAATGACGAGCATGAATACGAAATTGAAGTCTACAGTAAAAAATCTTTGGAAGATTTTTCAGAATTATTACCCAAACATATACGGTGCCCATGTCATACCATAAATTTAGTAACAACGGGTTTGTACAAAACAATAAATAAGCACAGCCAAATTCAAAATATTTACTACAATGTGATGTCAAAATGCACATTGTATTGGCACAGTGTGAATCGGCCAAAATCTTCTGAAGTCATAATGTCCATTCTTAATAAGCAACTAATTGTACCCGTCAATACCCGTTGGAATAGCCTTTATGATAGCTTCAATTGTTTACTATCCAATCGTTCTAAATTAAATGAACTTTCAAAGATGCTTGAGCACCCGCCATTTAAAGAGTTTGAGCTCATTTACATTGATACATATTTTAAAGCTACAAGTCCTTTAGCACATGCTATAGATTTATTGCAGGGCGAAAATCACTCATATTATGGTGATTTAGCCCCCGTATTATTTTTAATTAGAAATTAAACACGCCATCTAGAAATTCGGACTGAAAACTTTTCAGAGGGTCATGGGCTCATTAAAAGTTTAAATGCCAGCTCCCTAACAGAACGTTTTAAAACAATATTTGATTTTTCTGATACCTATGTCTTATTAGCAGCAGCCTCTCACCCGACACAAAACTCGATGGATTTACGATGAGGAGAAGAAAAAGCTTTTGACGAAGTTGTTGATTTTAGAAGTTACGAAGATGGTTAGATCTCCAGAACCTATTGAAACTAAAATTGCACCATCTAACACCTCCCCGAGCGAGGATTTTTTCGGTTATGAAAGTCATAGCAATATCACAGCATCTAATACGGTTGAATTGGAGGTTTCAAACTTTATGAAAGATCCTTCCAGTGAAATTAAATCATTAAATTTGTATCCACTAATAAACCCATATTTATAAAATACAACTCTATTCTTTTATCGTCCCCGGTTGAGAGATTGTTTAGTTTCACTAATTTAGTTTTTACACCAAGCAGGCGAAGACTGACTGATGAAATGTTAGAAACATTAGTAATTTAAAAAAAATAAAATCATTTATGTGATTATATACCTGTCCATCTATTCTTTTTTATATCAGATTTATTGTATAATTTCTGTATTTTTCATATTACAAATAAATGTAATAATTATATATTCATTTGAATCGCTTTTTGTTTACAATTTCAAATACGATCTGTGATTTAGTTCATTTTCTTTGGAGTCAATAGATACTATTTATGATTCGTGATTATAGATACTTTTTAAAAAACGATTTTCGATCCGCGATTTAATTATAAAAAAATTATTTGATTTATATCCATGATCGAGATCACTTTTGCGTGATTTATGCCCAAGCCTGCCACTAGGGCATGTCGAAACTCCGGAGTCTAGAAGAAGTTCATAAACTCCGAAGTTTTTTATTAAAATTTGCTAGTTAATATATGTAATTATTACATAATTAGCTGCTCTTTCATTTATTTACAACTTTCATTAAACAAAAATGAGTTTTGACTACAAAAATACAAATTCCAATATTTTCAATAAGCTAATGTTTACTAGCAAATTCCAAAACTAAAACTCCGGAACTCCGGAGTTGATGCACTCCTTCCCGACTCCTTTGTCATGCCTTACCTGCCACACATACTTACTTTAGTCATTTACTTTTCATGATATAAAATTATCACCCAATACAATAAAGAAAATTGATTTCTTTTTTGTCTTTAAAAAAGTGGTGTTCTACACACCAGTATCGAACATGGGACGGAAAAAAGATTGGTGGTATTGTATATGATTTTTATAATCGTTCAAGGTAAATAACATTTTTTATATATGTAGCCTAGTTAATTTAGAAAAATAATTTTTATTTTTGATATATTTAGACCAAAATTATTGTTAAAAGAAATTAATGGGAGAAAATAATTTTTAAATAAGCATATAGTCATTGTTTTTTCTTTAAATTTTTCTACGTCATTTTTAAAGGTGATTTTTTTTTAATTAAGTATATAGTCGTTGCCTTTTCTTTAAAATTTTTGCATCAAGGGTTGCGGCTAATGCTTTTTTCAAAATTATAAAAAAAATATTTCTAAAATAAAAAAAAATTTAGCGGCTAATATCAAAAAATGAGAATTTAGGTTTGGTCGTTTTAGAATATGCCTAACAAAATTTTTTTAAATTTTTTTTCACACTAGCCGCCTCAAATTCAAATGCGTGCGATTTTTTTTTCGTCAAAACTTTTTTTTTCATTAGCCGCAGCCAAGGTGACATATTTAAATTACGGCCAAGGTAAAATTATTTAGTTTATCGGTCGATTTTAGAATAACTAAGTCACACTGTTCAAGTTATCCAGGAAGAATAACTACTCAGTCACACTGTTTAAATTTTACAGTTATATTTTCGGAAATTGTCTAATTCGAACACTCATAATTTTAGTAATATCGTTATAATATAAATTCTTTTTAAAAGATATACAAGCCACATGAACAAAATTTTTCCACAATTGTTGTTCATAGATAATTAAATTCGCCAAACAACTAAGTGTGGCAGGTTTCTAATTTTTTCAGCCAATGACGCTCGCCCTGCTATTAAAGCGTTGAGTCGGACGCTAAGATTTTTGGAACTAATATTCAAACCCAATTTACAATTTAATAAATTCTTAAAAGGTTTACGTACAAAATAAAAATTCAAAAGAATAATTTAAGTAATTGCATGATAAATAAGAAAAATTACCCCAATCCAAAGTACTGCAATTTATTAACAAAACGCCATGGTCAAAATAATTTTTAGCAGTGGACAGGGAAGTATAAATGTTATTAGAATCCTTATGGATTAAATATATGACTATCGCTAATTGTACGTAGTATTAACTTAAATTGTTTATAAAATTTTCTTAATTTTCAAGCATAAAGAATTGTCACATTTCGAAGTTGGCAGGTGGGCTGTCCAGAAGGTTTAGTCTGATATTTTCCCTTTTATAGGTTGCTTATTTAAACCAACGTTAGATTATCCCCAAAGTTTTTTTTATTTCCCGCTTGACGGTGTATCCGCTACGAAGGAAGAATTAAATCGGCATACTAAATAAGTATAATTAAAATTAGCCGCTTTTTTAAAAACTAGGGTTACACGCTGGGAGCATAAAATAGAAAAATATTACCGTTTTAATTGAAAGCAAAGCAATCCCACCTTTGAATGATAAAAATTAAAAAGTTTTTGATGATTAAAAGTTAACTTAAAAGAAAAACTTCAAACCTAAATCAAACCTTACAATGTCCACGAATTGGGCTAGTAATTGATACTCATTCAAAACGATAACCGCATATCAATACCTGAATACTATGGGAACTCAGTTACGATAAGAATTAACTAGTTAAGAATAGTTTTTCTAAAAATGACGACTACGCATATTCACATTAAATTTTTAACTATATATGTATAATTAATATAGATAGCGTACGCTATACTTTTTGTATAGGGTAAGATGTCTTAGCTAATTTTTACAATTGATTGATTTACGAATTTAGTTGGTTACTTGATTAAATGAATGATTTATTACAAAATTAGTGAAATTCTGTCATCACGTGACGGCCTCTAAGTCATCATATACAAAGTCATTTTGTGCTATGATATAAATTGATTAATGACGGTTTTCTGGCTGTATAATGATCTAATTTTATATATACAATTTTCAATACCACACATACTTACTTTGCTCTTTTACTTTTCATATTATAAAATTATCACCCAATACAATAAAGAAAATTGATTTCTTTTTTGTCTTTAAAAACCTGGCATTGTTTATAACACCAAAGAACTGTTCGAAAAATGACCACATGCGATTTTATGCATGCATGCATGCAAAATAAAACCTGCAGTGCATGCATTGCTGCGGCTAGTGGAAATAAAAGTTCTAAAGAAAAAAAAATCGCACGCATTTGAATAACATTAAGGCGCCTAGTCTGAAAAAAAAATTAAAAATTTTTTAAGGCGCGTTCAAACTCATTTCAAATTTTTGAAATTCAAAATTTTTGAAATTTTTTTTTTCGTATTTTTTAAAAACTTTTCTTTCAGAAAAACTATGTAATGCTAATAACATAAATTGGCGACTTTTTGTAAAAAAAAGCGTTCAATGTCAAAAGGTTAAAATTTTTAAAAACTCTAAAATTTTTTAAAAAAACGAACTGAGTCTGAACGCGCCCTAAAATAATTTTTTTTTAAATATTTTGTTAGGCATATCCTTAAACGACTAAAAAACCTAAATTTTTATTTTTTGATATTAGGGCATGTGCAAAGTGAGTTTTTATTTTCGTATTGAAAATTTTTTATAATAAAACGCAAATTTTCAAAAGTCGCCAAATTTAACATATGTAAAATGCTGAAATTAAAATTTTTTGAAAAAATTAAAAAAGAAAAAATAAATTTTTAGAATTTTCAAAATTTTACTAAAATAAAAACTCACTTTGCACGTGCCAAAAAAGCATATGGCGCGTTCAAACTCATTTTAAATTTTAAAAAAATTTTAAAAATTTTGATATTTATGAAATTTTATTTTTTTTTGCAAAATTTTTTAAAAACTTCTCTTTCAGAAAATTATTTAAATGCTAATAAGAAAAATTGGCGATTTCTTGTAAAAAAGCGTTCAATGTCAAAAAGTAAAAATTTTAAAAATTTTTAAAAAAATTATCTGAGTCTGAACGCGCCTTTAGGCTGCGGCTAATACTTCTTTCAAAATTGTAAAACAATGTTTCTAAAATAAAAAAAATTTTAGCGGCTTATATCAAAGAGAATTTAGGTTTTTTGGTCGTTTTAGAAATATGCCTAACAAAATATTTTTAGAAAAAAAAATTTTTTTCAGAAAATTTTAAAAAATTTTTATTCAAATGCGTGCGATTTGTTTTAGTCAAATCTTTTTTTTTTTCAATTAGCCGCAGCCTTATGTGCAAATATCAAATTTGGCAACTTTTTGAAAATTTGCGTTTTATTACAAAATAAAATTTTTCAAAATTTTGAAACTTTTACGAAAATAAAAACTCATTTTGCACGTGCCCTACCGCTAAAATTTTTTTATTTTAGAAATATATTTTTTTACAATTTTGAGTATTAGCCACAGCCCATAGTGCTAATCGGGGGTTGATATTAATGAATGCGTTCAATTTTAAATACTGTCCCCCCAAAATTAGGTTATAGTAATATTTCATTATAATTCATGATTAAATCTGTGAGTGATGAACTCAAAAAACATCGATTAAAAAAAGTAAAATTTTAGTTTTTTTTATTCAATTAGTCAATTCTATCAAATTTGGAACAAAAGAACGAATCTTCAGCTCTACATACACCTTCAGTTCATTTTGGATATAATAATGATATAAATAGCGGCACATGGACATATAAATCTTATATATCTTTAATCCTTAAACTTTTAGTTTGGGTTTTTGTTTATATATTTTTTATTTACATTCAATTTGGGGCAATCTATTTTTTAATTTCTATACTTATCTTAATTTGTTTACAAACCTCAAATAGAACAAGGGTTTATAATCAAACCAGACTTCTTAGTTCATATTCTGTATATAATCCTCAATTTGATAGAATACAAGGGACATTTTCAGGAGAAGATATTGATAATAATTTAAGAAGAGGTGGCACTTATTTTTTTTGAATTGTTTGATAATATGATCAAGGTTGGTCCTCACCATGCCCTTACACATATAATAAGTATTGGATTGGAAATTCATGTTAAGATAGCCTCTCTTAATAAGTTATTTTCTAAAAGTTCTGCTATGTGTCAACCTCAATCCAGCATTCTTGTTGCACCATATGATTTAGCATTTCCAGGCTCATTACCTGTCCTTAATATGGATGTTGTTAATTTATCGCTCAAAATTGCAAAACTGTTTAATTCTCATATAAATATGGTCTCAAGTTTTGATAGAAAGCATTATTTTTATGCAGATTTGCCTTTTGGATATCAAATTACTCAAAAGTTTTGCCCTATAGCATTTGGTGGTTATTTTGAATATTTTTGGGCTGATAAACACACAGTTGAAAAACCTAGGATTCTGAGGACAAATATTAGAGAGATACATCTTGAAAATGATACTGGCAAAAGTATTTTTAATAAAAAAAATGTCAAAATGTTGGATTATAGCAGAAATAATATTGGTCTTCTAGAAATTGTTACAGAGCCAAATTTTAAATCAGGTGAAGAATGTGCTTGTTTTTTGCGTGATCTCATTTCATGTATCTATCAACTTGGTATAAATAATGCAAAATTAGAAGAGGCTACGTTTAGGGTTGATTCAAATGTGCAAGTTGATTATCTTTTGACAAGCAAAAATAATTGTTTACGAAATCCCATCATATTTTCTCACAGATCTGAAATTAAAAATCTAAACAGCCCCAAACATATATCAAATGCAATAGAATATCAAATTGGAGTAATGATTCAACAAAATATTACCCCAAACAAAAGCTTAATTAACAAACCTAGAAAATTTTTTACAGAAACATTAGGTTATGATTCTCAAACTCACAAAACCTATCCACTACGAAATAAGCAAAATGAAGAATACAGGTTTTTATGTCATATATTTATTCATAATACAGATCAACCAATATTAATGGCACAACCGTGAATTGAAAACATAAAAGAATTTATCCATATCTTATCTCATATATATATTTCGTTGTTCTTAGTTTCTTTCGGCCTTAAAAAATGGCCTTATTTGACCAAATTGACAGATCGAAAATACCCTAAAAAGATAAAATTTAAGATTTTTTTTTCTTATAAATATCCCTTGTAACTTATATTTATCATATCAATTAATGAGAAATACAATTTTTTAATATATCAATCTTTTACATAAGCATTTAGATAATACAAAATATTTCGCGTCCAAATAAGATAAATACGACACGATATATTATCGGTTTAAATAATAGTTTTATTTAAAGTTTGATTTTAACAACTTAGCTGTTATAAATATGCACAAAAAAATTTCGATTTATTTTTGTTTTTGAGTCTTTTTTGTTTTTTTGGCATTTGTTTATAAAAATTTTAAAGTTTATAGCCGACTAACTAAGTTTAATTAGAAAAACGGTAAACGGATTTGAAAATCCCTAAGATAGCAGGTTTGATCCAGTTAGCTCATAACTCTCAAAAATTTGTTGACCTGTGTAGTTTGTTATTTTTTTCAGCATTCTTTTTATTATTAGTTTTTATATTTAAAAACTATAATAACATAGGTCAACAAATTTTTGAGAGTTATCAGCTAAGAGATCAAACCTGTCATCTTTTTAACTTAGTAAGTCAGCTATAAACATGGAAAAATTTAGAAATAATGTCAAAAAAATAAAAAAAAGATTCAAAACAATTTTTTTTACATAATTATAACAGTTAAAGTGATATTTTCAAACTTCAAATAACATTTGTATGAAAACCGATAATATATCGTGTATTTAAGTTTGAACGTAAAATATTTTTTATTATCTATTTGCTGATGTAAGAGCTTGATATACTAAAAAATTTTATTTCATATTATTTATGATAAATATACGTTACAAGTGATTTTTATATGTAAAATTCTCTTATAAGGTTCTTGAGGTCCCAAAATCTGTCAATAAAAATAGGTCATTAAGATATGGACAGATCTAAGAGCCGAAAGCGAAAGAAACTACGAAAAACGGAAAATATATACGAGAAAAGGTCATCTTGGGGATGTATGCTTTTATTTATAAACTATATTCTTAATCAGTTGTTTAAAAGATTGCAAATTAATTTAGGTTCCGCTGAAATATATTGAGATGTATTAGGACGCGTTCAGACTCATTTCATTTTTTTTTTTAAATTTAGAATTTTTACCTTTTGACATTGAACGCATTTTAACAAAATGTCGCCATTTTTTGTTATTAGCATTTAAATAGTTTTTCTAAAAAAAAGGTTATTAATAAATTTTAAAAAAAATTTATAAAAATTTTAAAATTTTTTAAAAAAATGAAACGAGTCTGAACGCGCCCTCAGGAAAGGTATTGAAGTTGTATTTGTGCCAAGGTGTAAGACTAATAGTCTAAGTTTATGAATTCCCAAAGTTGAATTTTATTTTTGCATTCATTGGCCTGTTTTTCTAGAACTGTTGCGTAATACCAGTCATAATAAAATAATCTGAATATCGAGCGATGCGCTAAATTGGGTGGTGCTCTTAACATGTGCTCAGGTGTTAGGCGTGTCTGATCATTGTGATTTTAGGAGTGGGCCCTAAATTTACGCGAACTTATTATGGCCTCTATGCCTGATATAATGATCTACTTTAAAATCGAGGAAGTTTGTTTAACTGCGCTTTAATTATTTGGCTGATTTGACGGCAGCCTCTCAAAGGTCACCGCATTGTGCAGCACGTGGATGAAGTGTATTGAATATCCCGGGTGGATAGAGAGCTTTAAACCCGTTGCCTAAACAATCCTTTTTTCTTCATTAATTTCTTGTTTGCGCCTATGAAGTTGGCCGCGTTATTGTAGTATATGCTATGAGGCCTTTCACACCCAATTCATAAACCTCGAACTATATAATGGTATGAGCGGAGAGATTGCCAACGAATTTTGTGGATAGCTTTGGCGAAGGAGCAAACAGATGGCTCTATATAATTTGAAAAATTTGGAGTTGCAACTCCTGGCTTACTTAGGTCCAAATTAGTCTATTCCGGTATTAGAGAAGGAGCACAACTTATTAACGCGCTCGGATGGGAAGTCTCCCATTAATTAAGGCTGAATATGACAGCTGTGTTTTTGCCGCCGTATCAAATTTCTGGCAGCGAGCGTTCAATAGATTTTTATGGTGGCCAGGGTGGCAACTCGGAATGCATGTTTTCCTTGTGAAACATTTCAGTGACCAATGCCGAGATGTGGTGCTTTTACGGTAACAGAATTGTGTGCTTTTGATTGTAACATGGACGAGTTTTTAATTCTGCCTCATCCGATAATGTTGCTAAGGCTTGACCTTGAACAACTCCCCTTATTGTGTTGGTTGCTGTCGTTAAATGAGTCATGGATTTGGTATTGACTTTTCACTTGTAAACGGTTGATGAAATACGGCTATAGGCAATAAGCCGTCTAAAGCTTGCGTTTCCAGCTTATTACTTCGGTTGGCACTGCCGCTTCATAGTTATTAACCTATAGGAAGGTTGGTCAGTTCATATGAATGGCTTCTAAATGCCAGATTTTCTGCTGACATTAAAAATTCTTATTTTACCACAAGACGTAAAAGCAGCTTCTGTATAACAAATCAGCGCTAAAGGCACGTTTCAAACCCTATCTTTAGAAAGTGGTGGTATTTGATACAAAGATTTTCCATTCCCTTGACGCTGCGAGGCATGCCACGATATTTAAATCCATCCGACCAGGCCGTTCACATTCCAGGGCTCGCACCGCTGATGATAGCAACTGTGTTAGGGCCTCGCATCTAGTCTTGGTAGTGATCTGGCCTTTAAAGGGGCACGTGACCTGTAGCTAGACGCGATTTACGAATCGAATTTTCTGAGCTTACGTATATTACCCGTAAGCCCTTTCATTGGCGTCCGAGAATGCAGTTTTATGCACTGCGGATTAAAATGTGCGACTACGAGTCTTGGAATTCTAATCATATTTATTTAAGCGCTTGATAAATTTTGTCCAATTTTCGGCAATGTTTGCTAAATCATCTTCCTAGTCTCGTTTAGGACCCAAAGCCTTTGTTCAATAATTTGGCCATAACGATTGATGGTCCTAAAAGGCTTAGTGGGTCGATCACTTAAACCATAGGCGATAAAACTCTTTTCGTATAAAGTTTCTTGCTTCGTTTAATGCGTCTCAGCCTGGATTCCATAGCAAGCCTTAGGTTTTAGCAACTTGCTTGTCAAAATAATTGGTAGATTACTATGGGTTGTGGTAGATGTGAGAAGTGATGATTGGTTGTAAAACCTTCTGAGGTTAATCCTTTTTGCTGAAATAATTTTGTTTCTTTGGTAAGGGTATCAGCGTCATTAAGGTCACTTGCACATGTTGTCAACATATTTTCTGGGTACTATTCTATATTTTAGTCCCTATAAATAATAAATGCAGTGGTCAGTAGGGCTTGGTTACGCTTAGATGAGTGGCATGTTGTAGCCGAAGTTTATAATTTATGTATATGTAACAAGGTATTGTGCCGGTTGCTTTTCTTGCAGCTTTGTGATACTATGAGTGCATTTTTTTTGAACAATTTTACCATATTTATCTTATGATTTCAATGAGTTTATTTATGAATTTGGCGCCTTATAGATGACGGGCTATCCGTCGCATAGGGCTTGTGTTCCCTACTTGTGGGTTGCCCTTTGTATTTTTTAAATAGAGTTGGTGCTTCATTTTAGTCATTTGTCGTTTCCAATCTCGGCATCTATAGCAGAAAAATTCCATCAGCTGTTTAAATATTGGTATCTCGTTTTTAATTAGAGAGGTCTCCCAAGCCTTATTGGTTTTTTGAGTCAAGTTTGCATGTATTAATATATTTTTGTAAATCATTCCAATAACACACTGGTCTTTTGAGCGCGTTAGATCTGGTATGTTTGACGTAGAGCATGTAAATTTTACGGACATTTTGTATGCTCTTGCAATGTCGCTGAATGATAGTCCATTTGTTGATGAATCTGCGTAATAGCTCTCGCGTTATGTCGCATTTGGAATCGTTAATATTCTAGGAGCGAATAACCGCCGCTTCACCATTTAACGCTGAATTAAGATAAATTTTTTTCTTCACGGTATTTTCGAGATCGCAAAATCTGCCGATTTGGTCAAATTTGGCTATTCTTTTGATTTATACCTAGTCTGAAAAAACTTTGGAAAATGTGTATGAGTTAAAGCCATCAGTGGGATTATTTTGTGTCATAATTTTCTTTTTTTCACACATTGATTTCGACCTGTTTTATAAGTGATTACTAATTTAATCAAACCCCTCCCTTTAATTCTCATCCTTAATGTCATTGTTAGGCATCACGTCAATGATATTATTTTGACTGAAAATTTAGATTTTAAAAGTCACTATTGTTTCAAAATATATCGAATAAAATATAAAAAAAAATCATTTCGCGATACAAAATTATGCGTAATGTTTTCTATTTTTTTTTCCGAATTGAATTTTTTTTTCCGAATTGAATTTTTTTTACATTAAATCGGTGCTGATTTTGATGTTCATATATAAACGTAGCCAAATATATGTTTTAAATTATTTTTTATTAGATAAAATCCCATTTTCGTGCCAAAAATATTTTAGTTGGGCATCATGAATTGTAAAATTTTGTATGCCTATCTTCAGCCTTTTTAAACACTTGCTTTTCAAAGTTCAATATTGACTAATTTCAATATGCAAAAATTTTTGTATTCGAGCAAATAATTAATTGAAATATGCTAGGGAAAATGGTTAAAGGAAACTTTAATTTGCCCCAAAAACAATTCTCATCTGCTTTGCCCTGGTTGCACAGTGTTATTATTGTATGTCATAGTTTTAAGCTATTCCCCAGATTTAAATAATATTATAGGTATACTCCAGAATACAACATCCCAAAACTTAGCATATGTCAAACCTTGTTAGATCAATTGAGCAATTTTAAGCAACATGAAGTTATTCTTCCGCGTGATTATGCAATGAAACTTAATTCCTTAGGGTTACCTATAGACTTAGCTGTCGGGTTTGGCCAAGATTCCGATCTTTGTGCCTTATTTTTTCATATCAATCAAATAGCATCAAAACAACTTGGACAATTTTACAATATTAATATTAATAATAATGGAGTATCAACAAACATGTTTGTTCTTAATCCTCATCATTTATATAGTTTTTTAGTAACAGTCACTAAAAGTTATTTGAATGAATTTTACAATAAAGGTTTAAAATTTATATATTTTTTAGTATAGGACGCGTTCAGAGTTTATTCTGTTACAATTTTTCTTACGTAAAACTAAGTTGCCAATCTTTATTATTAGCAATTCTGAAACAAAAGTTTTTGATAAGAAATATACAATTTTCAATTTCAAAATTTTTTTTGGAAAATGAATTAACTCTGAACTCGCCCGTCTATATGTTATAAACAATTTTTATTATTTTATTGCCAATAGCTGGTTCCATACGGTTAAAAAAATTTAATTCAAATTTTTTTTAACGAATTGAATTAAATTTTAAGTTAATACTTGTGGTAAGCTCAATAAAGATTGTGCCTTTATTAAAAAATAATAATTTATTAAAACTCTATATAAAGGCAACCTCCTGTTAAGACATAAGTGCGGACTGCTTAATTAAAATTTAAGGCTATAAATAAAATTTGCACAAAAAATCTATTTGTGTGTTAATCAAAAATATGAGCATCTATACCGGACAACTATTGTACGTCTTGAAGTATCATTTATGCCAAATATTATTTTGGTCAAGTTTTAGGTGCTGATAACGATTAAGAAATCAGAATTTTAGCCAATCATTTTTTTTGTCAATAATGAGATTTTCCTATTTTGGGGGTATTTCGGGCTTTTATATTACAGGTCAACAAATTTTTGCTAACTACAGGGACTAAGCCTGCCATCTTAGGGATTTAAAATCCGTTTACCGTTTTTTCAAATCAACCTTCGAAAGCCAGCTATAAACAAAATTTTTGAAAAAATGTTTAAAAAAACAAAAAAGATTTTTCAAATAATATTTTTATTAAATTTATAAACTTTGCTGTTGAATTAAAAAAACGAAAAAAAAAGATTGGAAATTAGGATAAGGTTTATACAAACTGGCCTAAATGGTTAAATTTTTGATATAGGTGTTTGCAAGCCTGTAATTATTTCGGAACTCTTAATACATATTCTATAGGTGAAGTTGCTCATCATCTTGCATCAAAAAACTACGTTAAAGATAAAAGGAAAAAAATTAATGAATTATGCATGTACGTTATATGTTTAATTGAAGCAGTCAGAAACGAATTCATTACGCTTCCCACAGCAAAAATTTTATTACCATTATTTCTAAATAATCCGTCTTCAGAAAACTCTAACACACGTGCTAAACGTTATAGTTACCCTACTCTATTCAATTTCGTTGATGTTCTTCGAGAAACCCAAATAAATAATGGAAGAGAAGCTAGATCTTTTGAAATTATTAACGATGTTAAGTATATAAGAAATGAAATTTATACATTATGCAAAGCTTTTTATCCTATTGACATGAATACGTTGCCCGATGCCCAAAAGAAGGATCAATTTTTGATGACGACTTTAAATAAACGGCAAAAAATGAAAGTTATCAAGGAAATTTTAAAAAAACATGATGGTCGTGCTAACCCTCGTATCATTCAAGCTATTATACACGTGTGAATTATTATTACGTATATAATATAAATAAAGTTATTTAAATAGTTTTTCATAAGCGTCTCAATATTTATGAATATGATTGGGGTGTTTCTGCTCTAAAAAGCAAAATGGCGCATATATCTAGTTTACATATTTCAAATATAGGATGATGGTATAATATTTTAAAATAATTAAGGTTTATAGTTTTGAACTAAGATATCACAGAAATGGTAATCACAAAAATGGTAAAAATTGGCGTTTAAGAGGTGTAAATACCATGAATAGTTTTTAGGCAATTAAAATCTTAAAAATAAAGGTAAATTCTTTTGCAATTTTAAAGACTATATTTATATTGTACCCTCATATTTCTAACAATTTTTATTTGCGTTTTAAAAGTATATAACAATTACATAGTTAAATTTCAGTGATTTGCATTGGATTTGCAATTCAACATATTACATAAAAATCTATAATACCAGATTTTAATAATACGTTGAATATAGAATTGCATATAATTTCTTATTGTATTTTAAAAAGCTTACTTTGTTAAAAAATTGGCATGGATTCTCAAATTTATCTAAGTTTTTAGGTGTTTTCTTATATAAAATACTTTGTGACGAGAGCCAAGTTCATCCTCATTGTTTCTCCCAACTTAAGACCAAAAATATTTGCATTAACCCGTGAATAGAACTGTGAGGTCCATATAGACCCCAGCACATCTCAAATTTGAATATTAAATTAGTGGTCAAAATTTTGTACCTTTTTCTTACATATAGTCTAAGTCTGATAACAAAATTTGTTTAGAAATTCTACATGGGTCCGTATGGAGCCCACATGGTAAATTTTATTAATAAAAAAATCATGATGCCTTAATCTAAATTTTTAACTCAAATAATTGCAACCTTATTTTCTAGTTATTCTTTTAAATTTTTGCATATTAAGTATATAAATTTTTGTACTGTATAATAGTGATATAAATTATATTTTTCATCTTTAAAATATCTAGTTTTTAAAGGGAATAATAGCCAAAAATAATTTATTATTTTAAATTTTTTTTTATAAATTTTTTAAATATATTTTACTAAACATAGAATTGATCAATAATATTCATATATTTAGTTTATTGACAAAATTTATTTAATGTAATACACATTTTTTAATTTTTTTTTCTACTTTGTGTTAAATAAATTTTACAATATACATTAATGATAACTTATATTAATTTATAATTAAAGAGCACGTATTTTGCTTCAACACAGGTCAACAAATATTAATGTCAGAAACGTGATTATTATGAAAACATAAAAAAATGCATCCCCATGATGGCCTAATCTCATATATGTTTTTCGTTCTTAGTTTTTTCCGTCTTTGGCTCCTTAGGTCCTTCTATAACAAAAAATGGCCGTTTTTGACTAAATTGACAGATCTAAAATATACCCTGAAACAAAAAAAATTAAAAACCTTTTTTTCATATTAAAATCCCTTGTAACTTATATATCACAAATAATGAAAAAAAAAATTATTAATATATCAAGCTCTTAAATCGAGATTTAGATAATACAAAATATTTTGCGTCCAAACATAAATACGACACGATATATTATCGGTTTTTAATGAAAATATTATTTGAAGTTTAAATTTAACAGTTTAACTATTGTAAATTTTCAAAAATAAAATTTTAATTTATTTTTGTTTTTGAATCTTTTTGGTTTTTAACCTTTTTTTTTCTAAATATTTAATGTTTATAACTGACTAACTAAGTTTGATTAGGAAAATCGCTAAACGAATTTGATATTCCCTAAGATGGCAGGTTTGATCTCCGTAGTTCACTAAAAACACTCAAAAAATTGTTGACCTGTGTTATAAAAAAAATATAGTTTATAGCTTAAACTCTTGAAGTTATCGGCGTTTAACAGTAGCATTCGCGTTTTAAATTTCTCATCCTAGCATATGCGGGTTAAGTCAACCTTTTATTGAGCCTTAATACTTTATCGTTATTCCTATGATCCCTTTTTTTTGCCCCGCAAAAAATTGATAACGCTTATTATAACAGAACCAGATACTATCTTTTTACCTCCTGGGTCTAGGTTAGCCTATATTGCACAAGTTAACAATTTTTGAAAGTTATGAGCTAACCAGAGATCAGACCCATTTTAAAATTCGTTTACCGTTTTTTTTATTCAAACTTTGTAAGTTAGCTATAACATTGAAAATTATTTAAGAAATTTAAACAAAACAAGAAAGACATAGATAGAAAATAATTTTTTTTTATTTAAAACTGCTAAATACAAACTTCAAGTAATATTTTATTTAAAACTGATAATATATCCTGTCCTATCGTATAACCTAGATGTTGATGTAAGAGCTGATATACTTAAATATTTTTCTAAAAAATATAAGTTACAAGTTATTCTAACCCGCGTGAGCAATGTAGCCCGGAATATTTAAAAAAAGATAGGTTTTGAGTGGAACCCAAGTGAGCAATTTTGGTAAAATTAAAGTTAGAAGATCTGATATTTTTATGAAAAAAGTTTACATTATTATTTATGGGATTAATGGTCATACGTTTGTAACGTACGCATGATTATAATTGTTAAAATGAATAAAATGATTTTTGAAATATTTTGCAAATATATGTTATTATTAACACTGTTTGATGCTTTTTTAATTTGGGCCAACTACTTTTAAATAAAACTAAAAGGGTTTTAGTCTTCAATAAGAAAGAAATGTCGTGCGAGTGCCTTATTTATTAATATTATTTGTTATTATTTTTCCAAGGGGTTTAAGTGATATTAGTTTATATAGGTTTTTAATTTTTTCCTGATATGTTAATATATTATTTTATTTAATTAGTGCTAATAAAATAACAAATTTGAATATATCATTAATTGAATATGACATGTCTTTTTAGATTATACCTTAAATTCTAAAAAAACACTATAATAACATTAATGTAGCCTAATCTATATTTGTCAAAGAAAAATTACAAAAACTATATATATATTATTAAATAATTTATTTAATTTGGATATATGTATAAATTATGAAATAGCATAAATAAATAAGTGTTTATTAATTACAAAATAGGCGTTAATTACACAGGTCAGCAAATTTTTGGGACCTATAGCTAACTAAGTGACCAGATGTGCCTCTAAGGGTTTCAAATCCGTTTAACGTTTTAACTAGCTATAAACATCGAAAATTAAAAAAAAAAAAAAAAAATAAATTTATTTTGAACCAGAGTTGGGAAAATGCCCATTTGGGTCAAACTCATATTTTTTTTATTTCAAAACCTGAAAAATAATTTATTTTTTAGTCTGCATTAAATTTTTAAAAACAAAATTAGTTTGCCGTCTTTTTTTTTTCAAAACCGAAAATATATAGTGCATTAGGTCGAGGTGCCAAATATTTTGTATAACCTATATGTTGACTAAGCTAAGTATACGTCAAAATATTATTTTTGATTACTTGAGATAAAAAATATAAAGGGATTTTGTATCTATTAAAAAAATGTAAAAATATTTAAGTTCAGCTAATATTTGGACAACATTTGCAATTAAAAATTTTTAATTTTTTAACACATATTTTAAAATCAATATTATTCTTTATTTGGTATAGTCTTTAAGTTTTAAGGTCATTTATTTTAAATGTTTAGAGAGGCTGAGAATAATATTATTAAAAAACGAAAAAAAAATCGAAATATTTTATAGACCTGTGTAATTAGACGCGATATTTGTCTACTAATAACAATCAAGGTTCACTCGTTTGGTAATTCAAGAGCAAATTCATCGAAATTGATATTCTGTTGGATTAGGCTGGTCATAATAAGTTCAACATTATATATACCTTAAATAAAAATTACATAAATATTACGCAATAACATTTAAATATGTCAAAACATATCAGAAACAAATTAAAAAACGCCTGTATTTGACACTCTCACAGTCAAATGCGAAAAAATTTGCCATTTTAACTAAAATAAGGGGGGAAAATTAAAAAAAATGTTTTATGGAAATTGACAATTGAATTAAATCTTGTTTTTGAAAAGGGGGTAAAGGATATGTACCTCTTGATTTTTAAAATTTTCATTTTTTTCCATTCATATTTAATATAAGCTCTGATATGTTTGAGGTCATAAACAATATGTGCAATTTAAACGGGTCAAAAATTTGGTAACTCAAAACATAATAAGTTAAAAAAAGGATTCGTTTTGTCCCAAAATCGTAGAGATAATTTAATATAAGAAAGGCTTTAAAACCATTGGGTCAGGCGAGTAATATTTGCCCTAAATATCCCGCCCGATATAACTCATCATTAAAATTATAGAGAGGACAAATAAATTTAGCATGCCTCTAAATATTCTAATAAACTCAATACATTTATATTATACTTGCTATAGCGTTAAACAATAATTTAAAAAAAACTCCAATCATAAAAAAGAGTGGGCAGTAGTACATAAAAATTTAACAATAATTAATACTTATATTTTGAGTTATGTAATCTTTGCAGATTGAAAAATCAGTGGGACATGATATAACAATCAGTGTGTTCCGATCCTATAAAATAAAGGGTAGTTTAACAAAAAATATTAAAAAATATATTTTAAATATCGTTTGGCCACTGATGGCATTGATAACCTTATTTTGGATATTGATTTTTCTTGTAGATGGTCTTTGGTTGAGAATAGAGCCACCAGCACTTTCAATAATTGGTTTTAATATTTTAATTGATGGTTCAACGTGGGGGGTCACGTAAAAGGCAATGTTCTATATATATATTAAATCTCGTTTTCAATATTTTTACAAATGATGGCAGAAAATATAATCTGTACAGTTCGACAAATTTTTCATAAATGTAAACTAATTGATTAGGTCAAGGCTACAGATTTTTGATACAGTGTACCGCATTTTTTGGTCAAACCATAAATTACTGCTATGAACATTGATAATTAAAAAAAAATTAAAAACACAAATGAGATTCTAAAACAAAAAAAATCTTAGGCCTGTAATATTTTTGTTATTTAGAAAATGAAATTGGGATCTCACATCAATCAAAGCGCTATTAACGCGTCCTACTATAAGAAGGGACAAAGTCGGGACCCAAAAGCCCACCCCAGGCCGCGCCTAAATTAGAAAAAGAAATTATGGATTGGATCGGAGAATTTTTTATATCTCATTTTTTCTAATAGTATTAACAAGAAAAAAAATTTTTCTATCACATGAATGTATTTTATTGGTAATTTTCAATCAAAACATTTATGGCTAATATAAAACTTCCGGGCTGTTTGTGAATTCGAGAAAGGCTCGAATATCAAGGCCCAATCTGACCCAGAAGAAGAATAGTTTCAAGATCAGGGATGTTAACCTGTGCACTTTAAAAACCTTGTCTTAAAAATTATGATCATTTCCACCTCAATCTAAAGACCGGAAAGCCGAGCAAATTTGGAAAAAATTTGGCATAGGTTTAAAGGTATTTCATAATTTGTGGAATTTTTTTGACCGAAAAGTAAGTATGACGGTGGTAGGGGCAAAAAAAAAGAAAAAAAGGACGGTTTTGCATTAAGTGTGTAAGTCAAAAGAGCGTAGTGCTTGTTACATTATTTATTTATTCTAAAAAGAAAAGGGCTATTTCGCACGTGTGTATGATTTTTTATGTTTTTTTATAGAATATTAATTTAATTCAAGTTTTTTTGTTAAAAATAACATAAATAAAACCATTTTGAAATAAGGGTTTGGATTTTCGGGGCCATATCCCGGTTCAGAATTTTTTCGGTCAAATAATTTTGGGTCTTATAAAAATTATTTGATTTTCTGTTGTAATTAGGTTTATTTAAAATATTTGTGGGAATGAAAATGGAAGATTAGAGAATGGGATTATAGAAAATCGGTGCAATTTTGTGTATTGAAGGCTTAATGAACGGGTGGACGTAAGGTAAATTAGTTTTGGTCCAAAATATTGATATGTAAATAAATATTAAAGGGATATTTGCCCCGCCGGCATAAATTTAGCTTGGCCTTTGTAATAAATAAATTATAATATTTATTGAATTTTATTTTATATATTTAGTTATACATTAGTAATTATAACTTCCTTTAATACGCAAGTTAAATAATTAGATATTTTTAATATATATGTGTGCTTAAATTAAAATTATTTATATAATAATTTTTAAATAAAAAAACTCAATATAAAAACTGATTGCAATAAAGATGTTATAAAGAAGCGAATATCCGGAAATTATGAAAATCTTTATAGTTAAAACTTAGATAATACGATTAGAGTTAGACAAAAACCGTAATCAATTGAAATGTGGTTTGAAAACTCATAAAAAATTCGGTATGAAAAGCAACAAATGCTCACAAAAAATTGAATACAAATGAACTCAACAAAACTAGATTTTACCCTATTTTAAGAAAAGATGGTAACAAGTATATGGTTTTGCTATTTGGTATACTTCGTTTGTATAATTAAACAGAATTTTTGGCCAGTGCAACTAAAAGTTTTCTATTGGAAGGTGATGGAAGACCTTTTCCTGAAAAGGGTAGGAAGGGTTGACATTTGTATGAAAATTGTGGGTTGCACGGCAGAGGTAAAGTAACAAAAAATAAAAATATACGTTGGTCAAACACAAGGACATTTTAAAAAGGGGCAGGTATTCAGCCTAAAATTTAAGACATATAAATGAATGTAGAGAAAATTAGATGTTTGTTTTTGCAATAGTTTTAAACATTGAATAGATATTGATATTACATTACTTGGCCACAAACTAACACTATATGCCTCGTTAAAGCTAACTGGCGAAAACTTTTTAATTACAGTTAGGCAATGACAATTATTGTTGGCCACTTTCACCTAGCAATCTAGAAATGCTTGTATATATTTGTGATATTAATGGTTATGGAAATAATTAATTTATTTTTTTTATAAAAAGCGCTATTAAAATATAGGTGACTGAACATAGACTTAGTGTTTTGTTTAAAAAAGTTTTTCATTTTTTTAAATTACTTTCTTAAAAATAACTTGCAATCCTATCTTTTTTTAAATATATTTGCCAAACCTATATCAAAAATTAATAAATTTCCGCATTTTGCCGCTCATAACAATTTTAATTTGTGCAAAACATCCCTTTTCCAAGCTAATTTTATCCTATTCTCATCATACATAAACATGACTTTTTTCTGTAAATATATAAGTATTTTGAATTTTTTTATGAACATAAATCCTACTTCTGCGCTTATTTTTAAAAAATCATCGCCATGTCGATTAAAAACTGCTATTAATTTTATTCAAAATAATAAATATAACATTAGGCAGTTATATATTATATCAAATCAACTATAATTTAACTCAGCTATAACTTCATATAACACAGGTCAACAAATTTATGAGAGTTATGAGCTAACTACAGAGATCAAACCTGACATCTAAGAAATTTTCAAATTCGTTTATCGTTTTTACTAATTTAATTTTGTAAGTCAGCTAAAACATTAAAAATTTTTGATAAATGTTAAAAAAAATATAAATAAATGTAGAGAAGATTAGATGTTTGTATTTTCAATTTAGCTTAAACTGTTAAATAGAAACTTGAAATTACACTACTTGGCCACAAACTAACACTTAATATATCATGTCGTATTCAGGTCAAAGTGCAAATATTCTCTTAACTAAATGTTTAAGTAAGAGCTTGATATACTTTATAATTTTAGTTTTCATTATTTGAGATGAAAATAGATGTTACTAGTGATTTTAATATGCAAAATAAATTCTTGAATTGTTTCTTTTTATGATATTCTTGAGCGCAAATTCTGTCAATTTTGTCAAAAAGGCCATTTTTTTGATATAGACGGAGCTGCGTAGGCGAAAGAAACTACGAAAAACTGAAAATACAAATGAGATAAGGCCATCATGGAGATTCGTTTATTTCAGTGTCAAAAACCTTTTTATTCAGGCATTGTTATTTGTCGACCAGTGATATAGTTTAAATATTAAATAATTAACAGGTTTTGTTTTTCAGGCTAACTTTGATTCTGTTTTTCCCTGGCGATAATTTGCCCTAGTTATTTTGTCTTTGCGCCGAGCCATACCATAGGGCATGGATGACTCTAATGATCCCGCGTTAACGCCGTGGAGTCAATATTCCGAATGGAATACAAATGGTATCTTTTCTCTCTCCCCTAATTTAATACAATAATTCTGGGTCAACAACAAACATATGACATGAATGCTTCCTTTTTAATATTTTTTAATTCTCGAGAAATTTTAAAATCTTGAAAGTTGGAGGCTAATGGAAATATGGGATAAAGACTGAAAATTAGTACACACAATAGGACTTATCTAGAGTTAAAACTGCCCCCCCCCCGCTCTCCTATTTTTTGACTTAAGGCCTGCCAAATTTACAAAAACTGCCAAAACTTTACAGGTCAACAAATATCAATGGCACAACCGTGAATTAAAAGAATTTCCATGATGGCCTTATCTCATATATAAATTTCGTTTATAATTTCTTCCGGCCTTGGCAACTTACATCCATCCATATCCAAAAATGGCCTTTTTTGACCAATTTGACAGGTCGAGAAAACCCTAAAAAGAAAAAATTTAAGAATTATTCCATTTAAAAATCCCTTGTAAGATTAATTTATCATATCAAATAACCAGAAATAAAATTTTTTAGTACCAAGCTCTTACTTCAGCATTTAGATAATACAAAATATTTCGCGTCCAAACTTAAATACGACACGATATGTTATCGGTTTTTAATAAAAGTTTTATTTGAAATTTGAATTTAACAGTTTAGCTGTTGTAAATATGCAAAAAAAAATCTATTTATTTTTGTTTTTGAATCTTTTTTGTTTTTTAGCATTTTTCCTAAAATTTATAATGTTTATATCTGATTAACTAAGTTTGATTAGAAAAAGCGGTAAACGGATTTTAAAATCCCTAGGCAGGTTTGATCTCCATAGTTAGCCCATAAATCTCAAAAATTAATTTGTTGAACTATTGCAAGCATTTTACCTTAAAAATATCATTAAAATACAGAGTGTAGAAACAATACCATTTATCGCATGATGATATATTTATCATTTTGAGTTTTTGTGAATAATTTAAAAAATAGGTTAAAATAAAATATAACCGGCTCGCCCCAGCCTGGATCGGCCCGTCCGGGCCAATCCAATTTTTTTCTCCAATCTAAATAATATCGTTTCATATTTTTTTAAAAAACTGCTTCATTAAAGGAAATTATTAAATTTATATAAATATTTGCAGAAACCTCCATATTACAATAAGCTAAAATAAGACACGACCCTTGAATTATTTATAGTGTAACCTATAACCATTAACTAAGTTAAACTAGGCGACTAACTCAAATAAATCATCAAATAAGAATTATAAAATTCAAAATAAAGCACTTTGCAAAACTTTCGTGAAACCTTGTCTGCTGCATAATTGTGGTTCTTGCATATCTTGTCCCTTTTCCCGCAAACCAAATATTGGGAGAACAGATAAATTAAAAGTTAATGAAGGGAGGAAACTTACTAAAAGAAACAGACAAAGCAGCGCAACGTTAAATTAGATAAATTTCTGCTTTAAAGAAGAGTCATATATAATCTTTAAAATAGTATTAGAAAACGGTTTTTAATAAAAGTTAAAAACCAACAAATTGGAAGTAATCTATTAAATTAGATTATAAACCATAAACAGAAATCCTCGGTGTTGAGCACGGTATAAACTTGTTTTTAGGCAAAAATTAAAAACAGATTCGGCCTCCACGTCTTTCAATATGTAATAGTTTTCGTCTAAACAAAAACAAAAAATGTGGTTAAAAAATTTGTAAATAATTTGTAAATAAATTAGATAAAAATGGAAACTCTTTCTGTCAAAAGATGTAACAACAAAATCTCTTATAAATCAATTTACGTACCTAGAAATTTTCCTTCTTTATGACTGTCAATAATCCATTCAGATGTAACAATGTGTTTGGTGTGACTGAGAGCACAGAAGAATTTAATTGTCCTTTTGACGCTATCCATAACTAAATGCGTGCAGGTGAGAGGATTTTCGGTTATATCCCCACCTAAATCTTGAATTTTCTATTATCGCCAAACCATAAATATAATTTTTGGTGATTAAAAAAAATTGGATGGTATAATCGTTAAAATGGTCTCTCCAACCCGTATGTTTAATTGCACTTGTCTCAATAGTTGATAAAAATTACGAATTTTAAAGGTGCTAGACTCGTCGTTTTACATTTAAAAATGCTCATTGGCTGACTTCTTTAACCAGTATTGCATTTCTTATTTAAGTTTGACAAATTTTAAAACAACAATTTTTATAAAACAATATCCAAAATCCGATTCAATATTCTATTCGCAAGAGCAACCACCACATAAATTATTGTTTAAAATAGGCCCATAATTTTTGAACCGGCCTGAAAATTATGTTATAACAGAGCTATACAATAAAGCCACCTAACCCGTTTAAACTAAATAAATTAGATAAGTGTACAAAAATACAAAAGTTAAATTTACGAAACTTAAGTGAACTAATCTATACTATGACCTTCCTTACCTTCAATTTTTTTTCTTTAAAAACTCCGGTTTTGGTTTTGAAAATCCGAGAAAGTCGAGAAAAGACAAAATATGAAATTTGCGATGTAATAAAAATAAAATAAATTTTGTAATATCAACTATCTTGTAAAATATTGAAAGACCAAACTTGACCACTCAAGTATAAAAAGGAAAAAATAAAATAAAATTCTTTTTCATATTAAAATCACTTGAATCTTATAACACAGGTCAACAAATTTTTGAGAGTTATGAGTTAACAACAGGGATCAAACTTGCCATCTTAGGGATTTTCAAATCCTTTACCATTTTTTCTAATCAAACTTAGTTAGCCAGCTATAAAAATTGTAAATTTATGTCAAAAAAACAAAAAAGATTTAAAAACAAAAATAAATTGAATTTTTTTTGCATATTCTCAACATTTAAACTGTTAAATTCAAACTTTAAATAATATTTTCATTATAAACCGTTACGTGTCGTATTTAAGTTTGGACGCGAAATATTTTGTAGTATCTACTGTTTGAAGAGCTTGATATACTTAAAAATTTTATATCTCCTTATTTGAGATGATAAATATAAGTTACAAGGGATTTTTATATGAAAGAGATTTTTTAATTTTTTCTTTTTAGGGTATTATCGACGCATTTCCTGACGCGGTCTACCTCGGACGCGGACGTGGAAAATGCAGAAAAATTCCTGCTTTGTGTTTCAATTTATAACATGCATTAATGATTATACTAAATTACAATGAAAGTGCTCGTTTTCTTCTCAAGAAGAAAACTGCGCACTAGGTTCATCCACCTCCCCCCCCCTCGGTTATTGTAAAAGGTCTGGTCAAAATATGGTTTTAAGTCTATTATTTCAAAGCCCAATTTAAATTTTGTTGATTAAATTAAATATTTTTTAAATTTTACAAATATCTCATCTAATTAGGCAAAAATAATTTAATAAGCTTTTAACTTATTTATAAATAAAACAGCTCAGGTATTAATAAAAATATTATTTGAAGTTTGTGTATGATAGTTTAGCTTTTGTGAATATATAAAAAAAAAGTTTCAATATATTTTGTTAAATCTTTTTTGTATTTCCAACATTTTTTCGATGTTTATAGTTGGCTAAAAAAGTTTGTTTAGAAAAAACGGTAACCGGACACAAAAATATCTAAGATAGCAGGTCTGGTCTTTGTTGACCTGTGTTATAAATTCGATTGAGCTCTAACGTTATGTGGTTAATAATAACTTATAAATAACAAGATTTTTTACCAGGATAACATAAATAATTAACTTTTTCTAGGAAGCTTTTATTCAATATTTTTCAGATCTAGGTCTCATTTGTGTTATTAAAATTCATTTACTGATAATCAAAATTTAACTGAAAAATAGTAAAGTATATTAAATAATCCTAAAGATTATGAGATAAAGGCGGTAAAAATTACTACCGAAAATTTTTTAAATTTCCATTTTTATTTTTCATTCATTATAAAATCGAAAATAATATTGTTTTTTTATATAGAGGTGAAATTTCGATTAGCATACAAAAAACATATTTTCCTTGATCTCACTCAAATAATGTCGCTTTTGTCATTTACCTTTAAATGTACGATAAATTTATAACTTCTGAATCGGGATTAAGTAAAATAAGAATAATAAACAAGACAAATATAAATTGTCAATTTTTGTTAAAATGTCTCAGACCTGTGTTCTCCAAATTAAAACTTCATATAAAAAAATCTTTAACTTTAATCAAATCATGCGTAAACGTTTTCCCAAAACTTGTCAAAAGAATTTTGAAGGATGGAGACCCGTTATTAGTCGGCGATTCGAAAGTATTGGATAATGAAGAGGTTCCTAGATTAGCGTTTCCGTTACTCCCGCCATTCTTATGGGTAATAGCCGCACCATTATTATTATTATTACAGCTATTCGAATTGATATCGTATGTATAAACGGCCATTTTCTTACTTACTTGACATGCGGCTTCAAGAAGCCTTTTTTTGAGGATTGGGTTGAAAGAATATTTAGATATTTCGGAGTTAATATTTTTTTGAAAGATATTTCGTAAGGCTTCTCTGTTATAAAAGTTATGATGAGAAAAACAAAAGTAAATCTGGCAAACCGACAAAATATTCTCGAAGCAATAAGTCAAAAATAAATGTTCTGTTTTGCACAATTTAGCAAACTATAATTGGACCTAATTTAAAGCTCAATCTCTAAACGGTGGTTCATTTTTCGCTAACTAAATAATGGATCATTTTAAAATAGATAGTTTTTGAATTGTTTTTCAAACTAATAATAAAAAAGGGCCAACTTTAACCTTTTTTTGAAAATTGAAGCCTTTGATACAAAATCAACAAATTTTTAAGATAAATAAGCTAATAAAAAAATTAAAACTTTATATTGGATCCTCACATCCACAGTTTATTCTGCTATGATCATAGAAAATTTATGAGAAAATGTTGAAAAAAAAACAAAAAAGATTCAAAAACTAAAAAATTCAAAGCAAATAATGAAAATAAAATATCTATATTAACGGCTAAACGTTAAATTTAAATATTTTATAATATTTTACATCACCTCGGTAAAAAATTAGTTTTTTCCGAGGTCTATATTTTTGAGCTCGGAAGTGAGATCACTCTTTCTAAGCTAAAACTAGTTTGAAACATTGCATCATGAGTGGTATATCTTTTGATTTTCTGAATAACATTTTTTATATCTGGAAAAATCAAATCTTAATGCCAGTAAATATAAAATCAAAAAAAAATTTGCGAAGAACTTGATTTATATAAATAAGGGGTGTAACTCACCTTATATCAACCGCGTCAAATGATCAATGAGTTTGAGCTCCTTGAGTATTGTAACCTCAGATATTTTTTTTACTCAAAAAATCTCAAGGTTTCAAAATCAGTTACTTGCCAAATCTGGCCATTTTTTCAACATTCCCAAGGGTGGAAGGATTTGCCATAATGATTTAGAAAACAAAAGAACACTAGATAAAGCTATTGATTATTTTATTAAAATTAAAACCTTATCGTGCAGACCTGCGTTAATCTTTTAGAAAAAATTATTTAATGGTGTGTATATAAATTACACCCTCCAAGTTGTCTAAAGGCATTTTTTTATTTAATATTTAAATAAACCTACTTGTGATTTTCAATTAAAAAAAGTATTCGCCCCAAAATTATAGCTAAATATTTTTCTAACATCTCGCCCTTAAATGCAAGTGAAAAAATATTTCTCATTCTCAACAAACTATTAAAAAACTTTATACGGTTTTGCGGATATCTGGTCAAAAAGTAGTTTTTTAAATATTATAAGTCATCAAATTTAGATGTTGTTAAAGGTTGATTATGACAAAAAGTAATTTAATTGATGGCTCTATCTCTTTTTCCCTTTTTCTGAAATCCGGCCCACCAGATGAATGACGATAAAAAAATAACCAAATTAGAAAAAATCGATTGTTTTTTCAACCTCGAGAATTTCTATAAAAAAAATTAAAAAAAAAATATTTGCATTAAAATTAATATAACTTCTATTTTGGATATGATGATCAGGCCCTTAATTAGGTTGTACATAATAAGATGGCAGGTGTGGTTTTAAAACTAACACAAAGGTGCCTTGAACATAAATTGTTTGATATCAAAATTTAATGTAAGATAAGCTATACAGTTTATTTCAAAAAATCTTACTTTTGCAAAAAAAGCCAAGCTGTATATATTGGTAAACAGTGGCGCTCGGTAGTTTTAACTCTTATTAAAAATTGATATTAATATGGGCACATTTTCTAATTTTATGGTTTAGTGGTTTTAATAAAACACCATTTGAAATATATGAGCTAACTCAAAAGACCGAACCTGCAATTTTAGAGATTTTCAAATCCATTTACCGTTTTTTTTAATAAAACTGTAAACCAGCTACAAACAATGAATTTTTTTGAAAAATGCTAAAAACCAAAAATATATAAAAAAAAATTATTAAAAGAATTTTATTTATATAAACAAAACACTAAAATTTTTCAAACTTAAAATATTATTATTTCAAGCAAATGTGTATCGATTCATATATAAGCTTCGAGTGCAAAATATTTGTACAACTTAAATGATGTAAGAACTTGATATACTAAGGAATTTTATTTCTCATTTTTCAAATGAAAAATTAAAGTTACAGTTTTATCGTTGAGATTATCGGGGTTAAAAAATCCGATTTGGCCTTCTTTTTTATTTATTTCATCAAGGTGTAAATAAATCAGGTTTCTATACTTTGGACTGGAAGGGTAAAAGTAATTCACCTGTTAGTTAAAGTTTAATTTGATAGCAGACACTATCCATTTATAGACTCAATTTTGCCAACCAAATATTCCCATTCAATCATAGTTAAATTTCCATATGTAAAAAACGTCAAAATACCCATTGTCTATTATTGCATTGGCAGCATCTTTTGTAAGATTATAATTCTTGTTGCTTGAATGATATGAAAAATGTTGAGGTGACCCAGCTTTAAGAGATTTTTTAGGAGATGCGGTATTTTCCTTATTTGACCCATTTGAGGTTAATAAAAAATTTGTGAGGTTAATTTTAGATCTATCGCCCACTAGCGGCAAATGATCAATTTCCATAACTTTATAGTTTATATTTGAAGGGGCATTGTGGAGGCTTTCTAGAGGTAGGTCCGTAATTTGAGTTGACTGACAGGAAGATTTACTTTGTAAGATGCTTGCATCCATTGTGGGACACGTAGTAGGTGAAGTAATTGTTTTGACTGTTTCAAAGGGTTGCGTCCAAGGTTCTACATCAGTAACCAAAAATAAGTAATAAATTTATATAAATCCAAATGTATATATGAGGAGCCATAGAAACAACGATATTATTCGTAAGGCATCTGTTAGGTGAATATTAAGGGGATTAAATATACCTAATGTAATTTTTGCCCAATATGTTGGCAACCGACACCTAATCGGTATAAAATCTTAAAATAATCTATTTTTTGGAATTTTTACTCGTGGAGGTAAGATAAAAAAAATACAAGAACCGTTTAGTTTAATTTAAGGACCACAAAATTTAAAAAAGGTATTTGTATTAAGATACCATTCACTAACAAGGTAAGGCGTTTGTTTTGAATATGATTTATTTTCATTATTTCGTTGTTCTAAAATTAGTGGTTTTCGTCATAAAATCTGGGTTTTGTTTTTAAATAACTTAAAAAGAACTTGTTAAAAACTTTGAAAAATAATATCTTTGGACAAACTTTTTTTGAATGTAAATATGACAGGATTTCTAGAAAACCTTTTAGTTTTATAAATTTAATAGATCTTTTAACTTTGGACCCATTATAAAAAAATAAGACATAGAAAAATTAAACAAGGGATTATCTGAAAAATTTGTCGGTAATGTTTATATTTAAATATTTTTTTTCCAAGCAGTTAGCCAGTCAGAATTTTGGCCATGAAGCATTTTTACTGGTTACTAGTTGTACAATAGGTTAAACGGCCGTTATCTTTGAAAGGACAAAATTTGAACCTTTTGTAAAAAACTCATAAGTTTATAGTGGGATAGTGAATTTTTGTTTGAAATGCACAACACAGATTGAAGTTTAAGACGGAATTGAAAACTCGTTAAAAAAACCCTAGCAAAAAAATTTAATTTTTTTAAATAAATTTGGTCAACTTAATTTTTTTTAAGCATAATATTGTACAACTTAAGGAAGAATGTAGACAAATTTATAAAATTTCTTGTGATTTTAGCCAAAATTAATAATAGGGGAGGCGAAAGCAAGAAAAACGGCAAAAGAATCAAAAAGGCACAAAATTTTTCTTCTATCGTACATCATCATTATGACCGAAAGAATTTGTCGATATGGGAATATAATTATTAAAAACTAGGTTTTAATTTAAAATAAAAAGCAAGTTTCAAGGTTACACTTTTATCAATATTAACATTGTTTATATTCTTTTTATTTAACTTTCAAAAAATAGGGTAAAGAATTAAAAATGAGGATAGACAGTATTCACTGAACTAATTCATATTACAAACTAATTAAAAATTACTACCTTTTAGATTTTAAACATTCAACTCTTTTATTAGCCTGCTGAAAATTAAAATTTAAAAAAGACACAAATGAGACTCAAAACTAAAAATTATGGATCTTATTTAAAATAAATAAAGCTCTACTAAATATTATTTTAAGTTATCCTAGGATAAAATGGTGTCTTAGAAGATAAGACGGGCACGTTTACCCAAAACTGGACCGTGATATATTTTAATTTAATATTACAATATTTTAACAATTATTTTACTGTAGAATATAGTTCAAACCGGGCCGCCCGACAAATTTTTCAAATAAGGCCCGATTTTAGGCCAGGCCAAATCCGACCCGAATTTAAAAATACGACTCAAAAATTCTATTATAAGCTAAATATTTTTTGTTTTAAAATTTTCAACAGAGTGTAGAAGTAATTTTGTCGCGTGCTCATAAATTTATTATTTTTAGTCCTTGTTAATAACACAGGCCAAAAAATTTTTGAGAATTATGAGCTAAATCCAGAGACCAGACCTATTTTAAGAATTTAAACCCGTTTACCGTTTTCTAATCAAACTTTATATGCTAGCTTTAAACATTGAACATTTTTAAAAAAATGTTTAAAAAAACAAAAAAAAATCAAAAAAAAATATTGAGAAAAAAAAATTATATTCAAAACAGCTGAACTGCCAAAACCAAATTTTATTTTATTTAAAACCGGTAATATATTGTGTCCAATTAAGGTTGGGGTGCCAGACCTGTATAACCTAAATGTTGATGTAAGAGCTTAATAATTTTTTTTAATTATTTGTTCGATATTAATAAATGTATCTTTTGAGATTAAAATGATTAACCAAAAAACAAGTTTAAATGGCGCCGCTTAATTTAGAAAAGCAATCAGACAGCAAATTAAAACATTTTTTGCAAAAATAAATCGTTTTAAGTAATGCTTCCCATCAGAATTACCAATAGATTTAACGGGTGTATAAATTTATCAAAATACAAAAAGTTAAGGATTAATTGATATTACAAATGTAAATTTTTACTCATGACTTCAGTAAATCGGGCATACGGCAAAAATATTGTCGTTTTGAATTCAGATCTCTTACTTTCATTCTCCATCTTTTCTTGAATTTTATCACCATTACAAAATGTTTGATACCTTATATTATTAAAGGGTGGCAGGCGATTTTCATCAGTAGTCAAATCAGATTTGTCTCCGTCAAAAGGTATAAAAGCATCTATCAACCAATGAATATTAACTATTGGAATATTCAATTGCTTTGCCTTTTGCCATTTACGTCCTTCGGCCCTAAATTATGATTAATTAAATATATATCAACCAATATATCAATTTTTTCGATATATTAAAAACGCTGATTAAAAATAACTTTTTAGCAATGAGCAAAGTGTTGGCTGAGCTAAGGGAGCCAGTATATTTAGCCCCGGCTTCCCATAGCATGTGCTTGAGTTGAGTCCTTTCTTCATCTTCAAAGTTGGATATACTGATCGTCTAACATATAAAAAAATTAAATTTTTAACATTATACAAGGCAACATATTTAAAAACATAGGACTAATATTATGTTTGGATCTCTATATATATTTATGTTTTAATTTATATATGGACAATTAAAAACCTAAAAGCTTAATTAATTAAAAAACTTAATTTTTGATAGAAAGTTGGTGTTAAAATAATATAAATATAATAAAAACATTATATAATATATTATGATTAAAGTCTTGGTGTGGCGAAAAATCTTTTAATGGTTCCAAATTGTTAAGGTAAAGGCTTAATAATGATCGAGAATAAGGGAAAACATATTTTTAAATAGCAGATAATGGAGGTCAGATCAATTACTTCATTCTCATAATTATGCAATCACGGGTTAAATTTAACACAGCTCGACATAAATTTCAGAAAGAATGTAACAATCAGATCAAAATTCTAATTTTCCTAATTTTAAAATTCTGTTATGAAAATCTGTCAAATGGCAAAAAGCATTTCAAAATAGAAAAAAAGCAAAAGTGAATCAGTCCCGAGGTCGGAGAAACCCCACTTTAGTGATTTATTAGTCTCTATGTTTATAGCAAATTTTCATCTTAATAAACGTAAAACAGAAGGTTCACTCTTGCTTTTTAAAATCATTGGTAAACAGGGTTTTTCGTAGATTCTAATAATTATGGCAAGAAAAGTTTATGTTTAAATTTTTATGGTGTTCAAAAAAACGGCAATAACATGCATAGCTAAGATGCTTGGTTTATATCGGGGAATTTGCGAAAGCAACAAGTCTCTGGGAAGGGGAAGAGGTAAATGTAGAAATTTCCAAGGTGGTCGATATTCTTTGTGGTAGATACAATCGTTAAGCCAATGTGCCGTAACGCATTTAATCTTTGGGAATTTGTTGAGAGCCTAAACAATTAAGAAAATAATTTTAATAGGTAATTTAAAAATCTAATTTGTAAAAATTTAAAATCGTTTTAAAAAAAAGATTTCTCAGTGTCAGATTTAGGTTACATTAATTACAAATATCATCTTTCACAACAATTTCTCCATGTTGTAACTTAAAACCCTTTACTTGATTAAAATAATCATATTTTCGACCTTAACTATTGTGCCTTATAAAAATGGCCTAACTTTGTCATAATATTTACATAAGGCTCGGCGAAAAAACAAAAACACTTAGGCAAAGGCAAAACATAATCTGATCATTTTTTCAATTATAATTTTCGCTATAATAATTATTTTCATCGAAACATTTACTTATACCTTAAATTTGCTTAAAATTTTATAACAATATGTGTGTGTAACCATTGTTTGTTATAATGATATAATTAACTTAACCAATTTATAATTATTATTTAAATTGTAAAGCATATATTGTAATTTTGTAGGATAATTAAAAAAGCATTAAGTATGAACACGTAATTGCATCAATTCCATAAAAAATGTTACATTCTGCAGCATTTACATATTCCGCGGCCTTTATTAAAAAATTGTATAATTTTTTAATTATCTCAATTTTCAAATAACCTAAAAAACTCAAATTTTACCTGGTGCATAGACGCAATTTTAAAAGCTTAATAACCATATTTTATGTGATCTTTATTTTTGCAAAGAAACAAAATATAATAAGTAGTCGCCTTGAAAAACAAAAATATAATTTAAAATCAAATACAAAAATAATTTTGGACAATAAAAACAAAAATAATTAGAAAAATATTTTTCATAATTAATTTTAGAACAAAAGCAGCCGTCAAAACTCTATATAAACAATGTTGGCAAATAGGCAACTCAAGGTTGACAATACACCAACATTGGCAAACCCACAAATACCAAAACAACGTGGACAAATAACCAACAAATACAAAAAAAACGTTGCCATTTTTGTTATAAATGCCGAACCAGCCCTAGATGCACAATATCATTTGTGGTGATTTATATAAAAGAAAAGTCGGGTCCGAAAGCCCGCCCGAAATATAAGCTGGGCCGGGATAAAATTTTAATAAAGCGGGGCCGATTTTATTTTTTCTCAATTTTTATTATTGTTAACAAAGACTTAAATTGCTAAACTTTATTATGAAGCGAGTCCCGGCCCGAATTTACAAATAAGGCCCGGAAATTTTTTATCACAGGCTAAAATGCTTGAAAATTATCAATAAAATACAGAGCGTAGAAGTAACATAGGTCAACAAATATAGGTGTCAGGAAGGTGAATTTTATGAAAACATAAAAAAATGCATCCCCATAATGGCCTAATCTCATATATCTTTTTCGTTTTTCTTAGTTTCTTCTGTCTTTGGCTCCTTAGATCCGTCTATAACAAAAAATGCCTTTTTTGACCGAATTGACAGATTTACATATACCCTAAAAAGAAAAAATTCAAAAAAATTTTTTGCATATAAAAATCCCTTGTAACTTATATTTTTAATCACAAATAATGAAAAATAAATATTATAAATATATTAAGCTCTTACATCGCATTAATACAAAATATTTCGCGTCCATACTTAAATACGACACGATATATTATCCGTTTTTAATGAGAATATTATTAGAAGTTTGAATTTAACAGTTTAACTATTGTGATTTTGCAAAAATAAAATTTCAATTTATTTTTGTTTTTGAATCTTGTTAGGTTTTTTGACCTTTTTTTCTAAAATTTTCATATAACTGACTAATTAAGTTTGATTAGGAAAAAGGGTAAACGGATTTGATATTTTCTAAGATGGCAGGTCATAACTCTCAAAAAATTGTTGACTTGTGTAATACCCTTCATCGTGTGATTATAGATTATAATTAAGCTCTTGTTAATAATAGTTAAAAAATAAGGCAAAAGGTTTGAAAAGTCGTCCCGGCCCGATTTTTTAAGTTCGGCCCGGCCTATTATTCGCGGGCTTTTGGGCCCCGACTTTATTTACTGAAGATATGCTCACAATTTATGATACCTACAAAAATATTTTTAATTCAGCAAAAAATATTATCAACTAAATAAAAATCAAATGCTAACATAAAATAATAATTTTATATTATGTTTAGCTATTATACATGAGCAGCAAAATTAGCACCTTAATTAATTAATATAAAAACAATTATGTTGTTTTTGATAAGATAGTACACAAGTCAACAAATTTATTAGATCAATGAGCTAACTTCAGAGACCAGATCGGCCATCTTAAAGTTTCAAATCCGTTTTTTTATATCAAACTTTGTAAGCCAGTAACAAACATTAATAATTTTAAGATTAAAAAAACAAAAAAATATTTTAAAAAAACTATTTTTATTAATTAAACAGTTAAATTCAATCTTCAAATAGTATTTTTATTTCAAAACCGATTATATATCGTGTATTCAGGTTGGGGTGCCAAAACTCTCCAAAAATTCAAATTTTTTAATTTTTCAAATTTTAAGCAACAATCGTTTTTGCTTCATTTTCCATCGTGTTATTCAATATGGCGGTAGCAATAACCAATGCTAACTCAACGTATTAATTTTTGATAAATCTTTCCCTTCATTCTAAAAGGGTATAAATTGTGGGATAAAATTGTCAGTTAAAACAGAATTATACTTCAAAGTAACTTTTTGTCTGTGTTGCAATTAACAAATGATTGTATGGCTGTGTTTGATCTTCGACAACGACACCTCCAAAGTGATTAATAGCCTGAAATAAAAATTAATAAGCATGTGTGTACAAGATTTGTAAAAAATCATTTTAAATGTTAAAAATTTTTGTTACTAAAAAAAAGTTTAAAAATTCATGTAAATCTGGAGTGGGAAATGCAATTCGTAACGATTTTCTGAAAAACTTACATATTGGTATTTATATAGTATTTCACGTAATTCTTACTTAACAGTTTATGTAAGTCAACATACATTTCATCAAGTTTCTTAATAAAATATTTCGTTATTAGTAAAAAGATATATATTTAATAAAAAAAATAATTTCGTAATTAATAAATGATAATTACGTATTTTATGAAATATAAATTCGTAATTTATACATTATATTTTCTGAGAAAAACATTTATTTCTTAATTTATATACGCCTATATCGTTATAACGTTTACTACCAATAATAAACAATATATTGTAATTAATAAACGCTTTTTCGTTAATAACGTTTGAACATATTTTCGCAATTAAGTTAATAGTACAATTTTAGTTTTTTTTAATTTTTCAAAAAAAAATTTAAGTTTTGAAGCTAGCATAATTATTAAAAATAATATTAGCATTAATAGCACAATTTACAGGAATAATTAAAAAGAGTAGACTACTAAAAACTTTTAAACCAAGTTTCCTAATATGTTTTCGGTTGATATTGGGTTACCAAAATGAACTTGACTAGCTTATAGATAAAACATCGCTTTACAACATTTATTACCCCCAAATATATTAACCCATCGCATTTTGTGAAATAAAAATAAACGTTTGGTTTTAAAACTTTAAGGTATAATACAAACATGAAATTTTAATGCATATATTATTTAACTTTTACTCGCCATTATGGGTTTTATAAACAATATTAAATATTATAATCCTCAACAATTAATCTTATATAAATTCAAAATTTATTAAAAATCATATAGAAAAAAATTGGGAGGGATTCTAGAGAAATTCTTACGGGTATTTAATTTATAGAAGTCTATTTTCTCACTTAAATTCATTATTTTTCTAATAGGCAGCTCCAAAAGGTAAAATTTAATAGGCAAAGTAGGATATTTATAGCCATATTGAAGTTCAACAAATATTTATATGCATATCAATGAATTTAAAATACTTAGAAAAGTTATATTTTAAAGTATGGTAAAAGTTTTAAGCAGGGTGGGACCGGTAGCGGAACCGAAAACAGCGATACTTGGAGGGTCGCTCGGTGTTCTTAAATTTAAAAAAAGTTCCGCGGCAAAATATATTAATAGCTTAAAAATATTTAAATTATAACATAGTGCCTGGAAATCTACACTAAGTAGTTTGATAATTGCATTCCACACTAAATCATCTAATTAGCAATATAATCTTAAGCTTAAACTCAGTAATCAAAATATTATTATAATATTGGTATTTAAAAAATTTAATTCAATTATGAAATAAAATATTTAAGCTAAATAATAATAAATTATATATTTTAGTAATATATATACATAAATATTAAAATTTTGTTAATTTTAGTTTATTTTATCAGCTTCTCAAAAGCAGTTCCAGAAGAGAGAAATCCAAAGTAAAAGCCAATGTTGTTGGGATATATGCTAAGTTAGACATTTTGAAAAACATGAAAGAGTTTCAAAAGATAAGTTAATTTTAAAATTTTGGGAAGAAAACTCTGTGTCTCATCCAGAGTTGTATATTTTATCTAGACTTGTTTTAGCTGTCCCTGCTACTCAATTAATTTAATTTTATTATTTTTTAGGTAAGTGTTGAAAGAGCCTTCTCAACTTTGAAATATATTCTTTCAGATTTACGTAATCGAACATATTCTAATTTGTTAAATTCAATTATTTTACTTCGTAAAAAGATTTGAAATGTTGTATTGTATACGTGTAAATATATACATTTGTCTAATTTACAAATAAATATAACCTAAATTTTATGTGCTATCATAATTGAATAATTGTTGTACCCCGTGGTACCGGAACCAGTACCAAGTATCGGTACTTGAATTGAGCTGGTACCGGAACCGGTACTAAAAATTTCGGCGGTTCCAATCCCTGGTTTTTAGGTATTATATGTACAAATCAAGTCAGTTTTAGTTTTATAAACTTTAAAAAGTTATACGGGACTAAATAGGGGTAAAAAATTTCAAAGACTTTAATTTAGACCCAATTAAGGATGATGAATAAATAGACATTCAGCACTATTAGCAGTGGTGCAAAGTTATATTTCATAAAGATATTTAAAATTCTAATGGACAAAAATATATATTTAATCGAGTTTGATTAGAAAAAACGGTAAATGTGAAAATTCCTAATATGGCAGGTTTGATCTCTGTAATTAGATAACTCTTAAAAATGTTGACCTGTGTAATGAAACATAATTTTAATCATTCCATAAATAGAGTCAATGTAATTCGGCATTTTCATTTTTTTTTACCAAGTTATAAATGTCTGCGTTCATAAAAGCTCCACCCTCCAGTGATTATTTTATAATAAAAAAAATTTTTGCAGTGGGGAAATAGTAGTTTTATATAAAGGGCTAAACTAGGTCTTGCCCTGTTATGAAATGTATGCATCGTCGACCTACCATCTCTTAGCTGTTTTCTAGATGTCTCTTAAACGCTATCCCCTATCTTAAAAAGTATTTATGTTCTAAAATATGTTTCTATTAAAATTTTAAAAACACGTGTTCTACAATTAGAACACAGGTCAACAATTTTTTGAGTTATGAGTTAACTACAGAGATCAAACCTGCCATCTTTGGGAATGTCAAATCCGTTTACCGTTTTTCCTAATCAAACTTAGTTAGTCAGTTATAAACATTAAAAATTTTAGAAAAAAGGGTTAAAAAACCAAAAAAGATTCAAAAACAATAAATTGAAATTTTATTTGCATATTTACAATAGTTAAACTGTTAAATTCAAACTTCAAATAATATTTTCATTAAAAACCGATAATATATAGTGTCGTATTTAGGTTTGGACGCGAAACATTTTGTATTATCTAAATGCCGATGTAAGAGCTTGATATATTAATAAATTTTTTTCCATTATTTGTGATTAAAAATATAGGTTACAAGAGATTTTAATATTTAAAAAAGATTTTTAAATTTTTTCTTTTTAGGGTATATTTAGATCTGTCAATTTGGTCAAAAAAGGCCATTTTTCGTTATAGACGGATCTAAGGAGCTAAAGACGGAAGAAACTAAGAAAAAAAACATATATGAGATTAGGCCATTACGGGGATGCATTCTTTTATGTTTTCATAATAATCACGTTTATGACATAAATATTTGTTGACCTGTGGAATAAATATTTTGTGATTACTCAGCAAAATAAGGAATTAAATTGCAAAAATTAAGAAATTGATTTTATCTTAAATTATAAATATTAAAAGCCAACATAAAAAATCGCAACAAGCGCATGAATTATGTTATATACGGTTGAACCATTTTACAAAGATTCGTAAAAAAAATTCTAGAAATAAAATTTTTTTAAGGGCACGTGCAAAGTGAGTTTTTATTTTTGTAAAATTTTGAAAATTCTGAAAATTTTGAAGATTATTTTTTTTTCAAAATTTTTTCAAAAATTTTTTATTTCAGAAAAGGCATTTTATGTGCACATATTAAATTTAACAACTTTTCAAAAATATGCGTTTTATTACAAAAATTTTTTTTCAAAATTTTGAAAATTTCACGAAAATTAAATTCCTTTGCACTTGCCCTAATGCAATATCGCTTTTTGTAAGTCTAAATTTTCTAAAATAAGACACATAATTTTTTTTTAAAAATATTTTACATAAAATTTACCTAAAATAACAAAAACATTGAATGGAACTGTTACAAATTTGATATTAGGTCTCTAGATTCAAGCTATCATAAACTTTATATTTTCTTTTTATATTACTTTATATACGATGTACCTGCATAAGGTTCCATATAAAGATTCCTATATGACAATTTTATGTATAAGAAGATAAGTTTCCACAAATTAGGATTTAGATGCATATTATTATATCAAGCAATTGGATATAAAAGGCCTCCGAATATAGTGGCAATTGTGTACTAATGAAAGGTTGCATTGTCAGGATTGACCATGGACGGAATCAGGTTTATCGAAGGGGCTTGAAGGCGTACATATTATTAATTTTAACATTGAACATTGAAAATATTTTATTTTAGCATACCAAGGGACAGGGGTTAAAAGCAAGTCTCAAGGTACTCAAAACATAACATTGAATATTCCTTATTACTTAGATGGATTATTGCTTAAAAATACGTTAGAAAGAATTCAGAGGAAATTAGTGATGGACAAGTGTTGAAAAAGGGAGAAAGGATAAGGGTATGAAAATAGTCAGAATGCTAGAATTACGACAGACAAAAAAACGAGATTAAGGTGGAGTACGATGTTAAAAAACATGATGATTAGGAAAACCAATTATAATGGGTAAAATCAAAGTAAAAAAATATTTCCGGAATTATATGCCCTTTAATTCTCCTATTTCCCTAGCAAGTTAAAATTTAAAAAAAAACGGAGAAAAGAGAGTAATTTTTTTGAACATTTGTTATATGGAGTAGAGTCGGTTGATATATTTTCAAAGCGTCACCAATTAAATGCGTTAAAATTAAGTTCAACAGGGCAAAAAACATTTAATGGCAGTAATAACATGCTAGACGTGATAATCTTAAACTCTAACGTTTAAATTTAAAAGTCGTCCACAATTATAAATCTTAAAAGGGAACAAATTTATGTTTGGGAGATAAAGGGAAAAAAAACTCAATTGCCTAATGGGATACGTTTGCAGATATAAAAAAATTTACTTGTCAGGACTAAGGCCCCTACTAAAAAAAAGGGTGACTCCGAATTTACACCGGAATTTTTGTTGGGTAACACAGGTCAACAAATTTTTGAGAGTTCTAACAAGAGATATCAAACCTGCTATATTAGTGATTTTCAAATCCGTTTACAGTTTTTTCTAATCGAACTTAGTTAGTCGGCTATAAACATTGAAAATTTTAGAAAATGTCAAAAAAACAAATAAGATTTAAAACAAAAATAAATTGAATTTTTTTTTTTGCATATTCACAACAGCTAAACTGTTAAATTCAAGCTTCAAATAATATTTTTTAAAAACCAATAATATATCGTGTCGTATTTGAGCTTAAACGCAAAAAATTCTGTATTATCTAAATGCTGATTTATGAGCTTGTTATACTAAAAAATTTCATTTCTCATTATTTGAGATGATAAATATAATATACAAGGGATTTCTAAATGAAAAAAAGATTCTTGAATTTTTTCTTTTGAGGGTATTCTCGAGGTCGCAAAATCTATCAATTTGGTCAAATAAGGCGATTTTTTTGAGAAGAACCGTTCTAAGGAGCCGAAGGCGGAAGTAACCACAAAATGGAAAATACATATAAGATTAAGCCATCATGGAAATGTATGCTATTCTTAATATTAAATGTACTCACAAGCTAAATATTAATTTTATTTTATTTTAAAAAATTGCAATGTTAGAAATATATTTTTTGGTAAAAAATTTTATAAGTTAAATTATAAAAAACACTAAGCCTAAAATATACAAAAGACAAATTTAATAAAGATAAGGGCCTTCAATATTAAAAATAAAGAAAATTTACAATTTTATTTACAAAGTGACATTTCAAATAAAAGGTGCCAAAACAGAATTCTTCATTTTTTATATAAAAAAGTGACATGTAAAAATTAATAATTAAATTCAAAAATACAGTCAAATTATATATGATGATATAATAAAAGTATTAATGATTAAAATATATTAAAGCATAACTTGACAAACTGTATTAGATAAATAATCTTTTACCAAAAAATTTATAGCCCGCAATATAAACATTTTGGGTCCTATTGGTAAGGTTAGGCTAGGTGGGGTTGGTCCAAAAATAAAAATAGGGCTGACTCTAAGAAAAAAATATTTGGGCAGGTGGGGAAATAACATCGCTAAATTTAGGATATAATCATACAAAAGTGTCTAAATACATAAAAAATAAGTGAAACTCAGTAATATTTTAAAATTATTGGTTTAATAACACAAGTCAACAAAAAATTAATGAGTGATCGAGGAAAATTCCAGGGAATAGCCTTATCTCAAATATTTTTACCGTTAACCACTAAGCTCTAGTGTTTTAATATTAAAATATATAAATTGAATAAGCTCAATCATCATCTGACAGCTATGAATAAAAATAGGGTATAAATAAAAATAGTTCATTATTTATTTTAACAAATAATGTTTTTCCCAATTATGTGATTGCTTATATATAGAATTCCAAACTTAACCTTTTTCCATGACTTCATATTATCAGATGGTATTATATCGACATATCCAGAATCAATGTGGAATTTAGTTCCAGATAAGCAACGATTGACTGGAACTGTAAAGCAAATTTAAAATTGTTAATATCATTCAGATAGATAATAAAAAAAATGTTTTTAAAATGGTTTTATAATTACCATTTGCTGTGATAGCATGTCCATAGAAAGTAAAGCCAGTTGTGGAGAAATCATAGAAGATATCATTGTTTAACTCTAATTGATCCTTAATTAATAAATTTTCTTTATTTGATGCCTCTGAAACAACTAGAAAATTAGTTCCATCAAAAGGTGTCTTTGTTAAATTTTCTTTGGTGTCACATGGTTCGAAATTGGCTAAATAATTATTAGTATTAATTTCAAAAGAAGAATTTAATTTAAAAGTTTCATTTTTTATTTTGTCATTCATATTTACATCACCAGGTAAGTTTTGGGGTAATAAATCAGGGCAATTTTTTAATTTACAAAAGTTTTTTTCCATTTTTGGGACATTTGAAACAGAAATAAAGGGAGGTGATGCAAAAGGTTTTAAATGTTTTGGATGGTATATATCAATAGACAAAGTATTTTTGTCATAACAATTCATGACACAGCAATTAAATGTATCAGAAATCCAATCAGGGGTAACAAATTTAACACAATTGGTATTTCCTTTATGTAAATTTAATGGTGTTATTGACGGTTGTGCAACAGCATTATTGTCATTATCTATCTCATTCAAAAGAACGTGAAAATTTTCAGAAATAGGTTGAGGAAAATTAATTTCACCCAAGGTTTCCAACATAGTCAGCTACATTTTTAAGTTAGTTAAAGAATTAAGAAGTTTATTTTTATTTATTTATAATTTTTACATTTATATCAGGATTATCAGATATTATATGTGTTACATATAAAGATGATTGGTAACGTACACAACTTTCTGTTATATCACATGTCTTTAATAGAACACCTCCACCTAGGGCTATAAAAATCCACAAAACTTCTTTATCACAAGACTATAAACAATTTAAGTAGTTAATTTGAAATAAAATACATCAACATAATATTAGAAACCTCCAAAATTAGGTTTTTATCAATGAGAAATTGAAAATTTAAAAAAGGTTTGCAAGCTTTGGGATAAAATGGAGGATACCTATCACAAAAGTAACAAAATACAAACAATTTCAAAACTCAGAAAAAAAATGTATTACGGCAATTGCCTGTTTAATTTATGTGAACATATAATCCATAAAGGGTCAACAATTGGCATTTCATATATATCATTAGCTTCTTCAATTTCAGCATTAATTTCATCTCTACAAATAAATTAATATTAAAATACAAAAGACGCTTTTAAATTTACCTTTCAGGATTTGTATTATTAATCTCAGCTATTGCAAGAGTCACAAAATCTGATAGATAATTAGATCGTTTAGCACCTTGACTTTCCAAAATTTGAGTATAATTATCCTAAAAACATACTTATATTCTAATAAAAACTTTAAGGAAAAAAAACATTCACAGCGTTACCTCATTTGTTAAATTACCAATTATATAATACTTGACTCCTTCAAAAAGTTTCATTGCGTAATAAAATTGGAATCGGTCTAAATGTTAAATTTTGTATACGGCGCGCTCAATCAGACTTTAAAATTAAATTCCCTCACTGGATGGCTATAACCGATGATTGCAATTGCGAGTAAGGCCATGTCCTGTTTATGTTTTTTTTTGGTTTTTGCAAAATAAAATAAATTCTCTTTTTGGTTAAATATAATCAATTATTGCAAGTAAGTTCGTGTCCTATCTATATTTTTTTTTATTTTCTACAATATTTAAAAAATTAAAAAAAAGGGTTTACCAATCAGGAAGCTTTATTTTGAAGATTTACAAATGTGCTAACATTTAGTTCTTATAGAAACAAAGATCTTTTACACTTTTGATAGAATAAAGTTTTAAGTAGCACTTACTCTAAAAATAATTTATTTATTTATATATATGGTCAATTCCACTTCAAATCGACAAACTTTTTCCCTTGAATTCTCAGTTTGGGCTGAAAATTGGTACATTAGTAAAGTCCTTGGGTGCTAATAAAAACCTAAATTTATTTTGACCGGAAATGATTTTAGACTGAGATATGAGCAAAAATATTTCTCATTTTTTTTGCAAAAAAAAAATTTGAGACAACTTCGCTCCCATGTATCATCAAAATATTGTAGCTAGAGTCATAATTATTTTTTATTTTGAAGATCGTAATAAGGGCTACCTTTGAAACAAAAATATATAAAAAATTTTTTTTTAAGTTACCAAAAAAGTAAAGGCAAGTTTAGACAAAAATAGCTCAAAAAACGCATCTTTGAATTTTCTGAAAAATTTATATAATATGGCCCTTAATAATGTTAAAAAATATATGATATAAAAAGTTTGGGACCGGCATGACTTTTTACAAAATTTAAAAAAATCAATTTTTTGCCCTGATTTTGGGACATAATTATGCCCTTTGCACTATATTAGAATATGTCAATGTGCCAAATTTGAATGTATTCAAAAAGCAGGACATATGGGTAATTATGTTAGGCCATAATAGTTTGATATAATTGATTACTACTATTATTAAATTTACAATGAAAAAGTAAACCTTAAAACCGAAAAAAATTAAAAATTTTGCCTGTTTTCAAAATCGACTTTCTGGTTAACCAGCCAACCTTTTTTTAATATTTAACATTTTTATAGATAAAATATTTCTTAATAACATATAATAGCCCCAGCTTTTTTCATTCGATTTTACGCTTCTACAATAAAAATACCTAAATTTGCCAAGAAACAGCAAATTTTCAGGTGTCAAAAAACTAACGCAGATTGTATTATAGAAGCTTATTTTTTTTATTATTTTTGCATAATTAACTAATAATATTTAGAACCTATATAATCAGTCATAATTTGCCTGTTTAAGTGTTAAAAAAATAGTATATATCTTATGTATAAAAAATCTTATAAGAACGAGATAGGTAAATTACAAAAAAAGGAGATTATGTAATCATTCCATAATTTTAATTAAATTTGTGATTTGTTATATTTATTAAAACATATTCTTGTGTTAAAATTTGTTAGGAACGCATTTAGATATAAAAAACTTTAGGTCAATGCCCAAATTCATATGCCCATAGAATCAAGTAACAATGATATTTCCTCTTTCTTTGATAGGTCTAGTGCGTCTATATTATAAAACTAATATGTAATTGGAACTAAAATTGTTGGGTTTTAAACTTTATTCAGGTCAGTTATGGTATGCCTTGCTCTAAATAGCCTTTCAAAAACATATTTGGCATTTGTAAAAATTAGTAAAAAAGACTGAATGTCTATATTTTATTTATATTAGATTGGGTCTAATATTTAGTCTTAAAATTCATCATTGAAGCTTTTTTTTCCCTTTTTTTTTTTTTTTTTCCTTTTTTTTTTTTTTTTTAAATATTTTTTATAAAAAAAAAAAAAAAAATTTTATTTTTATTAACACCCCAAAAACCCCCATCCCCACTCATGAAGCTAATTCTGCCCGTTATAATCATTTGAGGTTATTTAACCCGAAAACTGACTTCTTTTATGTAATTATAATATCAAAAAACCATATCACTATGTTTCATAAAATAATTGACTTTTTACGTTTATTTTAAGTTTGTTGATAATCATAAAAAAAAGAAAATCTGTTGAATCATAATATTCTAAATAGGCCAAATATATTCTATATTACTTATTTTTTGTCAGATTTAACGTTGTTGAGGCTGTTATATTTAAAAACTAATAAATAAAAGAAAAAAATAATTTTTACAAATTTTTTAACCTTATTATTTTTTCAAAAATCCTCCCAAAATTTTTTTTATAAAATAAATTTAATAAATTTTCTGATTTTTGCCCCGTATAAATATTAAGAATTATGTATAATTTCTAATATTTTTCATCAAACAAAAAAAGACTAGTAAAAGTGGACAAATGTAAGCATACACATTTTATGTTTTTATTTTTTTCCACCTTAAAATTCTAAAAAACTTGGCAAACTTTTGTTTTTATTTCATAAAAAGAAATGGGTTTATTTAAAAAATGTTGGGGGAAATTTATGTTATACAGCGATGTTTTATAAATAAAATGCATTTTTAAATTTTTAAATTTTTAAATTGGTTTGGTAGTGACCCAGAAAGTCGGCTTTGAAGATAGGAGTAAAATACTGAAAATTACCAATTTTTTTGATCTAAAGTTCCCTTTTTCTTTCCAAAATTGACAATAGTATGAATCAAATAAATAAAACTGTTATAGCCTAACATGATTGCCTCTATGTCCAACTTCTTATATATAATTAAATTTGGCACTTTTAAATATTTTAATATAGTGCAGGTAGCAAATTTTTGTCTGAAAATCAAAAAAAAATTATTTTTTTTTTTAAAAAAAAGTTATGTCGGTCCCAGACTCTTGAGTTCGAATATTTATAAAGAATATTAAAAATTATATTTTAGCAATTTTTCAAGAAATTTAAAAAAATGCTTTTTTAGTTATTTTAAACTGAATATTCTTCATAAAATTGTAAAATTTAAAAAAAATATTTTTAAAATAATAAACACATGCAAAATAGCCCTTATTGTCCTCTTCAAAATAAAAAAAAAAATTAAGTCTCTAGCTATAATACATTTTGACTTATAACCTCCCAAAGGTGCATCAAATGTAAAAATTCACCTTGCAATTTTTTTTTCTTTTGCCCCTATCTCCGTCAAAAATCACTTCCGGTCAAAAAAAATCCAGATTATGAGATACCCTTAGATACTATCTCCATGCAAAATTTCAGCCAAATCAAAAGGGGCACCCCTCCCGGACTTGTTGGATTGAGGTGGAATTGACCATATATATATGTCGTGCCCGCACTATGCCGCCAAAGGCGGCAAAAATTTTTTTTAACCCCCCCCCCCCCCCCCCCCCCCCAAATTTTACAACTTGCTACGCCCTTGCATAAAATGCTTTTTACGAAATAAATTTAAAAAAAAAAATAGAAATTTCAAAATTTAACGTATAAATAAATAATTTCTAAAATTTTTTTACACTAGCCATCTAAATGTTAATCACATATGCTTTTATTTTTTTTAAACTTTTTTTTTAGTAGCCGCAGCCATAACTTCAACAATTATAAAGTTATAAGTTTATTTTTTTTTATTCTTTTGAAGAAAAATATGTGCCTTTAATTATAAGGTAAAATAAGTTATCATTAAAGTGTGAATTTATCAAACGTAAAGTAGAAAATTTGTAAAATGAATTTTATCATATTAATTAAATTAAAATCCTGTCAAATTTAATGTATTATTATTAACTAAATCGTGTGTTTAGGACTAGTGGAACATTTTTAGAAAGATTCTAGAAAAAAAATATTATAAAGTACAATATAATTTTTGGCTTTTACTCACCTTTAAAATAATAAAAGAATACCTAGAAAATAAGGTTGTAATTTTTATTTAAATTTACATTGAGGCAATATCATGGTATTCAACATTAAAAGGACCTCAATATCCTTTCTAATTTTAAAAAGAATTTTGTTACAAGATTTAGACCAAATTTAACTAGTTTTGTTTATTATTAAAAAAAAGTCACAAAAATTTGACCATAATATTAAATATTTCTTAAGATATTTTAAATTTAAATGTACTAGGGTCTAAAGGAACCCGCAGTGCTATACGCGGGAAAAGAAATTGCTTTGCAAATGTTGCGACAAATATTAAGGGCAAAGTTTTTACAATGATAATAATTAATTTGGTAAGTTTAATTACATGCGATAGATAATTATGATCCTCCACAGTTCTTCATAAGTGTTTGATTATCTAAAGAGACCCAATTGGAATTATAGAAGTTACTCTAATAAGTTAAAAAAAATTTCTCCTTATATTTTTTCGAAACCATACCATGTTATAAAAAAGTTCTGCAAAATTACAGTAAAATAGCATCAGATGTGGAAGGAGATTGGTAAAAATTATATTGTCAGATTTGAAGATTTAACCAACTTTAATTTATCAAAAACAAATTATATTTGTGTTCATCGGAAATGTCCTGGCTAATCTGGAAAGTTTTATTTTCACTCTTTAGTCTGGTCAAAGCCGTGATTAAGATTTTAGAAAAGTGGGGGAGCACCCCGGTAATTTTTTGCCGCCAAAGGCGGCTAGTTTAGGAAATTTTTTGACGCAATTGAGCTTTGCTTATATAATAAAAGCCTCTAAATGTTATTTTATAAAAAAAAATTTCTTAATTTTTGTACCATTTTGCATTCTTTTATTTTAGTTATTTATTTGTTTGATTTATTCGGCGTTTATTGTGATTCTCAGCAACATAATTAATAGGGTAGCTAAATGAGGTAGACATATTGATAAAGAAAAATTTGCATAAAATTTATATACATGGCCTATGAAAAATAATAAGATTTAATTGAGTTGTTTGTTTTTGTGGCGATAATTCGGTTAGTTATTTTGTGTTGTAGAAAAAAAAGAAGTTAAATATAGGGATAGGAAAGAATTTGTTTTGGTGCGTGCTGGATGTAAATTTAATAAATGAATATCAAATAATTTATACTGAAGTAAATAAAGTTATGAAATGTTTGAAATACCTGCTGAATTCTAAAAATGTGTAAAGGCCTAAATTACAAAGCCGCCCCCCGGACTACCACAATGAGTAGATGAAGAATCAATAAATGAATATTATATAATATTTTCTGAAGTACAACAATAAAGTTATGATAATGTTTGATCCCAATTTATATTATTCAATAGCTCCCAACATAATAGTTAAAATAATACTATGAGTAAGGGCCCGGATAACAACAATTGCCCCTTTCCCCCACGGGATTACCACAAGCTTGTAAAACAACAATTGCTTCCTCCCCCCCCCCCCCTCGGATTACCACAAAACATACATCATTAATTTATATAACGCATATAAAAAGTCTATTTTTTTATTCCTAGATAATAATAAAATAAAATTTATTATTAAAGTTATTAAAAAGGTGTTAAAAAATTCAAAACAATGTTATTTATATTTGGCTAATATGCTGTGAGACATTTCCCAACGATTTAAGAAAACATGTATATAAACTACAAAATTAAATTATTTAAGCTGAATAAGCCACCAACTATGCGCCTGCAACTCCGGTTAGTTTTTCAAAAAATCATTAATTACACTTGAAATCTTAACTTAAAAATTAGAAACGTGTAAAATTATTTGATATTAAACATATGAAAGTCTGATTTGAACCATTGTAAGGTTATTTATTGAGAATTATTTTCTCGATTATATTTGTATGTGTGTTTGATAAACATAAATCTTATAAACGATCGTTAACCATGATCGCAAATAACATTTTATACGTTTGATTGTACTGATACTACGCTAGCCCGTGCAAGTAGTTATTGGAAGGACTAAACCTAATAAAACTTTAACACCATCTAATAAATTTTCATATCTCTAAAGCCTATTAAAGAAGCGTTTTTCGTAAATCCATGGTCCTCTCCATATTTTAAGCTCATTTTCAATGTTTCTAAGCCATAAAATTATTCGAGCTCTTTAATTTGCAAAAAATTCGATAAATTCTAAAAATTAAAAACCCTTATTTGGTGCCCCCCCCCCAAATCTAAGAAATAACGCGGGTAAAATGTTTCATCGTTATCGGTTTGATAGTCAGCCCGATGTTTATGCATGCGCGGTCTTCTTGCCTTAATTGAAAGTGTAGATAATCTAACTTTGGTAGCCAAACCGCCTCGGCAGATACTTCTTGAAACATTTGTTTAACAATTCTCGATGGCGTTTTCAAACGACAATAATATCTTGGGTATAAAAAGCGGCTTCAATAAAATGTCACTTTGTTAAAGTTTGATTAACTGTATAAAACTTATATTTATCTAAAATTATTGTACATGAAATAAAAGTTGGGTCGACAAAACTTTTTATTAATTTGCTTGTTAAAGCTCATATTCGCAAGTTCCCTTCAAAAGAAATTCTAATTCAATTATCTTAACAAAAGCTTTATAAAAACTATTAATGACCCTTTATTTATCGGCGAATCTAGTTTCGCAGAAAATAGGTATATTTAATTTAGCCCTTATTAGATAACTAGACCGACAAAAATCTATAGTTTTAATATATACATTAGTAATTTGGATAATAAAAATGTATAAAATTATTTAGCATCACCAAAATAAATGGTGCGTGTAAAAATTAAAGTAAGTCGCCTTTGGATAAAAATCCTTAATTTTCTCTACGCCATTTATATGACTGGCTATTACACTACACCCGTCGTAACATGAAAATATTGTTTAAATTCAGGTCGTTCTTTTGTGCAAATATCTAGTATGTTTTGTGTGGCATCTGCCTGTCGTAAACTTCTCTCATACCTTAATATATTGGATTATCGTGGTCATCGGATTGGCTGATGCAAATAAATAATTCATCGTCCAAATATAATTATTAGCAAAAAATGCTGATGCAAATATATAATTCATTGTTGAAATATAATTATTAGCAAAAAAAAATCTCAAAAATTGTTAAGAATTTAAATGGCCAAAAAATTAAGAGCCCAAATATGAAAAGTAAACAAAGAGTTTGGAATGGGTAGTTGGAGGTGGGTTCAACAGAGAGAAAATATCACTGGACAGCAAAAACGACCTAAAGCATCATTTATGGCAACTATCGTTTTTGATCAAGTTTTTGGTGCTAATTACGAATATGATATCAAAATTTTAGTCAATTCCTCAGATCTTTAGTTATTCGGTGTCAAATTTGAGATTTTTCTTTTGGGGTATTTTGGGCTTCTATATCATAAAACTTATGGGTAGTAGCAAAAGTTTAACAACATTTAGAATAAAAAAACATTTATTATTAACGTAGTTTAATATTTTTTATAATAATTAATATTTTTTTTTTTTTATTTTTCCATTTTTATAATTTTTTTTTTCATCTTAAAATCCATTCCTAAATAACTCAGTAAATTGCTAATAATTTTAAGCTATAACTTTTTATAGATATGTTTTTATAAAAAATCTGAATATGGCAATAGTTTTTTGGGAAAATTAAAATTTAAAAGAATTTTTTGAATTTTTTTTTGAACTTTGGACGCGGTTTAAAATAATTGGAGGCATTGGAATAAAAACTAAACCCGGGATCGTTTTTGCAACAAAATTCTCTACAAAACCCTCAAAAAATTGTTTATGTTGTTTTTTTGTTGTCCAATAGGCAAAAATGTGGAAAACAATGAACTTGTGCACTATTAAAAAAGCGTATATGCAAAAGGGGTATTAAATAATATAAAATCCAAAAAAATATATTAAAATTTAAGTTTAAAAAAAAATAAAAAGTAAAGCTAGGTATGAGAGATACCTATGTATAACACAGGTCAACAAATTTCAATGGCACAACCGTGAATTTTATAAAAACATAAAAGATATCCCCATGATCACCTTATCTCACATATAAATTTTGTTATTAGTTTCTTCCGGCCTTGGCTCATTACATCCGTCCTATCAAAAAAATGGCCCTTTTTGACCGACAAATAAATTTTTTAGTATGTCAAGCTCTTACATCAGCATTTAGATAATACAAAATATTTCGCTTCCAAACTTAAATACTATATTATCTGTTTTTAATAAAAGTTTTATTTGAAGTTAGAAATTAACAGTTTAGCTGTTGTAAATATAAAAAAAATTTTAATTTATTTTTGTTTTTGAATCTTATTTGTTTTTTTTTGGCTTTTTTTTTTAATTTTTATTGTTTATAGCTGATTAACTAAGTTTGATTAGAAAAAAACGTAAATGGATTTGAAACCCTAAGATGGCAGGTTTGATCTCAGGTAGCTTAAAACTCTCAATAATTTTTAACCTGTGTAATTTAAGAGTGTGAGTTTTGAATGGGGACTTGATTTTCGGCCTGGCCCGCTAGACTCATTTCGTTTAAACCTACAAGTAGGTCCCGTTATTTTCTTAGGCCCGATTTGGTTTTATATTACAAATAGAGCCGGATATTTTAAGTTCCGAGCAATAAGTTTTGTGCAATAGAATTTAAATACAATACAGGAGGTTGAAATATTAGTAAAATATAATAATAAAATTGTCTGTTTAAGTCCTTTTATAAAGATCGGATCCTTGAGCGCAAAGCAGCGTTGTTGGTTAGTGTTAAACTGGTGACCGCCAAAAGCCGTCCATTTTTCTGAAAACCTAGGCAACTTAGGTCGCTCGCGCGCATTAAATCATAAACTCTGGGGCCTGCCGTAGCGTTGAAAGTCGCAAATAGGAAAAAGATCTGGAGGAAATTAAACCACAGGTACCCTTTTAATGTCTAGAAACAATACAATTGGCCCCGACTTTGATCTTTAGTTTTAGTTAGGATCAATAAATTAAGATATAGGAACAGAACCGGCCATCAAGGGCAATCCAAGCAATGCTGGGCGTCAAGCTAATTTTACTGCAAAAATATTGAAAAAGTACGCATTTTGAACGCCTAGAAATAGCTTAGAGGTGCCAATGGGTCACGGACCGGCCTTTGACAAGAGATTAACCTACATAATAATATCTTATATGCATGCGCACTTTTTTCTGAATTTAAAGGCTCAGCCGTTTTTAGATGGACTAAGCGGCTAACCTGACCCAACTTTGGGATTAGGGAGGTGGGCCAATTATCAAAATTACCAATAAAAATAAAAGGTCCGTGGGAAAATGGGGGCCCAAGCCAGGTTGGACCCCTCCCCCCACACTCCTGGCTACAACCCGCTTCTAATTGTGTTAAATAAACTTAAAAGAGGAGACTAAATATTGAGGTTATTACGCAAGACATCGAGAGTATTTTTTTAAGATGAAGATGAGTTTAATAACTAATTAACTACATCTATTTATTTATCATCCTCAATTTTGCCTACCCTAATCATTGGCCTCACATTTAAACTTATCTTCTCAATAATGTTCTCAACGTGCCTTATTTTTAGGGCCCGGCCCGCCCTTTTTTTTTACGTGTGGCCTGGCTCGGCCCGAAATAATTTTTGTTTTTAGCCCGGCCCGGCCCGATGTTTTTTTATATAAGGCCCTGTTCGGCCCGGCCCGAATTTATAAATATCGGCCCGTAATATTTTTGTAAATATTAATAACAATTAAACATAAAATATAGCTCTATTGAAATTATTAATATCAAGAGCATCATTTGATTTAAAGTAATCATTTAAAAAAACTATATAATCCAGTTTTTCCTGTAAACGGTTTCTTCTTTTGGTAAATATTTGACCGGCTGTCGAAAAGGTACGTTCTGCAGTGCAGGAGCTCGCAGGAGTGGCAAAGATTTTGTTTGCATAAATATTTAACTTAGGTAGAAGTTTTTTAATGTTTTTCAACCACTGAAAAAGAGTTTGATTATCTACGTCTTGTGGTGGGAGGTTTATATAAGTTGTAACATCGTCCTCGGTTCTAACGTCATCTTCCCACCTACCTCCTTAGTAAGTTGGAGAGTTTATATTTGTCGAATGGAACTGAGACCGGATTTGGCGAATACCTCCGTCTCGTTCATACTCATTAATCAATTTCATTTTTTTGTTCAGACTCTATAAATCTACTTTACATTATTTTGGCAATAATTAAAGCGCAAAAATAAGGCAAATTTGAGCATCAAAAATTTTTGGTCCGGCCAGAGTAAATTAAATAAAACGGCCCGGCCCGCCCGACAAATTAGGCCATGTCCAATTTGGCCCGACATTTTAGGCCGGGTGGCACCGGTCCGGACGGGCTCGGGTCCCGACTGAGAACACTACTTCTCAAGTGTGACTGCCGAATTTGTCAAAATCTAAGGGCAAAATTAAATTGGTTGATTTTTGAAAGAGTAAACTTGAATTAAAATGTTTTGATGTTAATTTTATGTTTAGATCTAAACCAAAATGAAATATTTTTGGTTTATTGACTATAATATTTTGCTATTAAAATCTTATTATTTCATTTAAATGGTACTAATGATTTTTTTTAGCTAGAGTTTGTCGAATATATCCACTTCAACAAATGAGAATTTACTTTTTTTCAAATTTATAGCTGATTTATAAGTATTTTGAGCATTGTGATAATTTAAACCATATGTGGCATATCTCACTTTATAGGCTTAACCTGTGCCTCTATACCCTAGAAGAAAATGTTATTAATGCTTAAGAATTAGAGGTCTAACTTGGTCATGATATTTCCTCGCCCGGCCAACATATTTTTCAATATATCAGCCCAGAATTTGTTATTTAATTTTTTAACCCAAATTTACAACTAGCCCCAAAATTTTATATTAAAAACTAATAATTTTTGCTATAAAAATATGAATGAAATACATTCAAAATTGTATAAAAAAATGATTTTATAAAAAATAAAATTTTAACGGCTAATAATAGAAAATAAGAATTAATGCTTTTTGGTCGTTTAAAAATATACCTATGGGCACAATCAGACTCATTTCATTTTGTTGAAAAATGTTAATTTTTACTTTTTGACATTGAACGCATTCTAGCAAAAAGTCGCCAATCTTTGTTATTTAAATAGTTTTTCTGTAAAAAAAAGTTTTTAAAAAATTTTAAATATAAAATAAAATTTTTAAAATTTCTTCAAATTTTTGAAAAATGAAATGAGCCTGAATGCGCCTTAACAAAAAATTTTGTGAAAAATTTTTTTTTAAAGAATCTATAATTAATTTATTTTACACTAGCCCTTAATGTTAATCAAGTATCGATTTATTCAAAACTTTTTTTTCCACTAGCCGCAAAAAATAAATTTCACATTCTTAGCTCTTGTTGATAATAATTTAAAAAAAGGCACAATAAAATTTAATTATGTTGGTCCGGTCTGGCCTGTACTTTTATTTAGAAGGCTTTTGGGTCCCAATTTTCTAGTAAGAATGATGTTGTGGTAAAAATATTAAAAAAAATACATTTTAATTTTAGATTCTTTTAATAATTACAGGTCAACAAAAATCAATGAGTGAAAGAAAATTATGACACTGGGGGATAATAATCCCATATTGTTATCTCATAATTTTCTGTCTAAAGACGAACAATTTTGTTAGGTATATATCAAAAAAATGACTAAATTTGACCAGATTGACATATTTTGCGATCTCAATATAACCCCAAGAGAAAAAATTTAAGAACTTTTTTATATTATAATTTTATTTCAATGTTTATGGCTGAACAAAGTTTAATTAGAAAAAACGGTAAAAAGATTGAAAGTCTTTAGGATGGCATTTTTGGTCTTTAAATTTAGCTCATTGGAATAAGTTTTTTATTCTTTGAAATTAAGATTAATAGACCAAGTTTAGCAGAAACTTTTATTTTTTTATTAATTTTATTTAGCTGCGGCTGGTGATACAAAAATTTTAAAAATAAAAATTGAATACGCACTAAATAAAAAAAACATCCTATGTCGTAATTCAAAATATTCCTAATAGTTCATTCAATAAATGTAAGTTTTCTTCATTTCATTTTAAAATAGTTCCAGTAATTCAAACAAATTAATTGTACAAAAATCGAAAAGAAATTATTAAAAAGGAAAATTGTCAATATATATATGAACACGATCTCGAGGTAGAGGGATTTTAGGTTAACAGGGAAGAAAGAGCAGCGTTAAAAACCAGTATTTTTTTGTATTTTGAATTTTGGGCATATCCCCAGGTAATCATATCGTTATTAAAGAGAGGAGAAATAAAAAGCCAGTAAAGTATTTTCCCCTTTGCGCATAACATTCCTTCCCTCCTAAAAGTGCATAGACCGTGTCCGAAGACGCTGTCGCAGATGGGCCCTTTGATCTCGACACTTCTCATCGCGTACTTGATACATCCGTCCTTGCCCAATTCAATTTCACCTTTGTCCCAGCCTCGGGTACTGCCCTTGCTGACCCATACCGGTTCTCTTGGGTAGTACTTAGCTATTTCGTACCCAACACGTGGTTTTTGCCTTAACTTTTTGTTAATTATTCCGGTCTTTGAGTAAGCAGAATTTTTCGCTTTAAGGTATTTCGGTGAAAGTTTGTTTTGGTATAAAAGCGATTTCGTGTTGGTATTTTCCATAAGTGTATAGGCTGTTAAAGTGGTGGGTTTTACTGCTGCCTAGTAAGAACTCTTGTAGCTGCGTATCCCCTAGTGTGGCCGCTTTTAGTTTTTCGGCACTAAATGTTAAATGACCCTCAACCAAAGTGTTCTGGGTTCCTCCATTTCTAAGAAGGTGTCAGTTTCTAGTAATTGAGTGTTGAACGGTAGACTGAGTAGCACGTCTTTATTGTGGATTTCTTCTTGCCCCTTTTCCCCCGGTTGATTAGGCTAATTTATACTTGGCCACCATACCATCTGTTTAAGGATTTACTGTTTCAGCTGTAGATTCTCCAGTTACTTGTTTTATTTAAAACAGCGGATATTAGTTCGACTGCTAAAATGTTTTTCATTTAGGTCTTATGTCACCCGGTAGATCCTTGCCTGTATCTTACCTGGAAGTTGGTATCTTCTTCCAAAAGCGTTTTGTCTAGGTATTTCGAGAACGTAGTTTGTTCGCAAGTTGGTAGTCTTCGCCGAAGTTCTATGTCTCTTAGACCAAAGATAAAATTGAGACGCCAAGATGCTATCGACTTCGCGGTTGAATTAATGGAGATTTGTAGGAGCCCTTTAGCAAATTGGTTAATTGTTTTGCCTGCAACCTGCGTTTTTTGTCGTAATTTTAATAGGACGGTTATCTGGGCTGTAGCTGCTTTAATCTCCAAAAGTTGCCTATACTACCTCTATAGGGTATAATTTCTTTTTTAATTTAAGTTAAACTTCCGGCCCTAAATACTTAAGGAACTTGGCTACATAAATACTCTCACTCCTAAGCCGATAATAAATTTCTAAATAATTGTTTATTGGTTCTATACCATTTTATGGCCCTAAATTGCGGTGTAGCGGTAGTTTGCTGAGGTGCCATTGAAATGTTTTATGTCGTTTTTTTAAATATTTTCGATAGTTTAGGAGATACAAAAGTCTTCTATATTTTAATTCAAAATATTTCCAGTACAAATTAATTGTGCAAAAATCAAAAGTCATAAAAAATAAAAATTGTCAATACATATATTAATCCAATAGAAAAAAAGTAGTTTCTTATTGTTGTTTTTATTTTATGTTAACATGAAAATAAGACTAGCCTAAAAACCAGTATTTTTTAATATTTTCACATTGGGCATATGCCCAGGTTATGAACATTAAAATGGGGCCGGGTGGGAATGCGATCGTCCCAAATCCAGTAAAAAGCCCAAATCCAGAGAAAAAATTTACCGCTTGGAAAAATTTAGCATAATCTGTTCTACTTGTGATATTTGCCTTTAATATTAATTTATACCTATATTATTTATAATTGATTTAGGTTAAACTGTGAAAATAATAATGTTAGGAGTTGAAACCTAGATATTTAAAGTTATAGATTACCTTTCTTCTCTTTTTTATTGATATTATGTTATATGTTATTGAATTATAAAATAAAATAGCTGTATAGAAAAGCTAAAAGCTGAATAAATTTTAAATGTTGGAATGACATGTAAGCTTTGTTAAAAGTAAGTTTAAGATATAAAAACCCCATATTGTAAGGAAAAATTTAACATTATCTGTTCTACTTGTGATATTTGCCTTTAATATTAATTTATACCTATATTATTTATAATCGATTTAGGTTAAACTGTGAAAATAATAATGTTAGGAGTTGAAATCTAGATATTTAAAGTTATAGATTTACCTTTCTTCTCTTTTTATTATATTGATATTATGTTATATGTTATTGAATTATAAAATAAAATAGCTGTATAAAAAAAGCTAAAAGCTGAATAAATTTTGAATGTTGGAAAGACATGTATGCTCTGTTAAAAGTAAGTTTAAGATATAAAAACCCCATATTGTAAGGAAAAATTTAACATAATCTGTTCTACTTGTGATATTTGCCTTTAATATTAATTTATACCTATATTATTTATAATTGATTTAGGTTAAACTGTGAAAATAATAATGTTAGGAGTTGAAATCTAGATATTTAAAGTTATAGATTTACCTTTCTTCTCTTTTTATTATATTGATATTATGTTATATGTTATTGAATTATAAAATAAAATAGCTGTATAGAAAAGCTAAAAGTTGAATAAATTTTAAATGTTGGAAAGACATGTATGCTTTGTTAAAAGTAAGTTTAATTATTTTTAATATTATTAACAAATTTAATATTTGCTTATTTTAAAAATGTCACAGCAATTATCTTTCTTTTGCCATAAATATATTCAGCCAACTTCAGTCTTTTAATAATATCTCCTCTTAACACTATTGAATGCTTACAGTCTGTTTTTAGAAATGTTACAGCAACTTTCTTTCTTTTGCCATAAATAAATTTAGCCCACTTCAGCCTTTTAATAATGAATATTTGATTTCATTCAAGCTTAAAAAAGGCTAAGCTTGCTATTTAATTATAAAATAAATATTAATTAGTTTTTGACTATTTCTTCATCATATATTTTGACTTACAAATATTAAATTGTAGGTTCAATAACCTATGTATTTCTCACAAACTAAATATTTTTAATATTATTAACAAATTTAATATTGTTAATTATTAAAATTTCTACGTAAAGTAAAAATGGTATTGATTTATTTGATGACTAAGCTCTTAGTATTATGTTTAAATAATAAAAATTTAGAAGTTAAAAAGATATTAAGATAATCTATCAATTGTTTAGAATTTATTAATAATTCATTATCACAAAACAATAAGAATATTACAAAAGATGATATAAAATATTGCTGCAATTTATTAATGATGTGCTAATTTAATTGTTTTACATATTTATCAAATAGTGAAATGAACAAGACTTGTAAATATTATCATAATTGTTGAAAAATATTGATAAATCCATTATCACAAAACAATAAAAATAATACAAAAATTCATATAAAATATTGCTGCTAATTAATTTACTAATTATGTGGTAGATTAATTGTTTTATAAATATATAAAAAAGTGTACAGACTTATAAATGCTTTAAATCATTATAATTTGAAAGATGATATTAAAGGGCAAATTTATAATTATTGATGAAAATTTAATCAAAATTTTTTTAAAAATTCTCTGAACAATAAAAAAATGTATAAGATTAAAATAACTAATATTAAAAAAAAAATAAAATTTTTTTAACTAATTAAATTTTTAGCATATTCATTAAATCTGAGTTTCACATTATTTAATTGTTTTATATATATAATATAAAAAGACATGTAATTGCATAAAAATGTAATAATTTTATTAAAGATATTATTTAAAAATTTGATAAAAGAATCAACTTGACTAAATGCTTAATCGACTAGACTAGTTTAAAAATAAACATTAAATTAAAATATGTTACAAAAAATCAAACACTTCAAAAGCATGGTCATAAAAGGTATATAAAAGAAACTAAACTTAATCAGCTAGTGGTCTCCTTCTTTTTTTTAATATTCCCATCATATCTAGCTCTTCATTAATTTTATCAATAAATTTATAATCATTGATAACATTGGTTGTATATTCATTTATAGCCTTTTTTATGTTTTTCTCTTTTTGGATTTCTTTTATTTTTGGGTACCTTACACATTTGTTGTAGTCAACAAGATCTTTATCATGTTCATATCTCAATTGAATTTATACAAAAAAGCTATCTAGACGATTGTTCAAAATCCACCGTAGGGGCAACACAGACCTGTTGTTGCTCTATCTCGTGCAGTTTATAATGTCGCTTGTCCATTTAAGAAGCCTCGCCGACGAAGTGAATCGTCGAAGTTCTAGCAAGTAAGTGTCCGGTAATTTATCAAAATTAACCAGACAAATTACTCTACCAACTAGGAGCGTCCATGCCTTAGAATTCTCTAAATCGAGAAAGAGGTAATTGTCAATCTCTGCAATGTCCTGGGCGGATAAGTTTTTTCGTGTTGTATTAATGTGGGCTCCATTAGTAGTGCCCTTGCGTCAATAACTCCGCACTTGGGAATGCTACCGACCGTTAAATCCTTTAATGTTGTACCGACTATCCCCCAGAAGGTTACCTGCCGTTTATAAATAATAACAGCGGGAAGTTGACGGTCGACATTGTTTATGGTCAGAAAAGTCATATCTGATGGTATAAATCGACGTTGGTTCTTTTTTATTCATTTTTAAAATAATTATTCGCAGTCTTTCTTACTGCGGGCCGAGAATTTACCTTCCGGCACCGCATTAATTTCCTTGTTGCATAATTCATTACATCTAATTCCGAACTAGTTAGGGTGAGGTAGCTAGCATAAAAGTGCATCTAGCTTAGGGTTGAAAATACTTTAGACGAGTTTAGGGTTTGGTTGATGAACATAATTTCCAAGCTAAGATTGACCTAAACATTAAGTTTTAATCTGGACATCAGGTTAAGCCAAGACGAATAAATAGGTCGAATGAAAAATCGCGATTAAGCGGTCCTCTTCTTGTACCCAAAATCCAATTTTTAATCTACAACAACCTTAACCCGCAAATGGTAGGATATTTTTGTAGCGCGTATGGTGCAGTGGGGTCCATACGAACCCCAATCTTGAACTTCTATAACTTCAAGAGTCTAAATTATTTCAAAGAAAAAAAACTTATTTATATATTCTTAAAGACTAGATATTTTATGAAGAAAATAAAATAGTTTCTTTTATTATTATCACTATTATACATTACAAACAATTTATATACATAAGGAGTGGGTTGCAATTTATTTCAAAATTTACATTGAAAATATATCCTGGTTTTTAAATTGAGATTGAGAGTGTAGGATATATATACACCCTAATAGAATAACAATATTTGCTACGACAGCAAATCAGCATCTGACGATATACAACACTGCGTGCCTCCTATCTCTCCTATATATCTTTAGATCAATCCATCCCCAGCTGCCCGCTCAATCTCACTAACAACATCCAACGAATGGGGCAATAAACAACAACAACTAATTTCAAAATAAATTTTGTTATTAGATTTAGATCAAATTTAAATTACTAGTTTTGTTTATTTATTTTATTTGAGAAAAAAGTCACAAAATTGCCAATAATATATATTATATTTAAATATATTCAAAATTTAAAAAGTTCTGAGGTCTGGAAAGATCTAATAGTCCCAATTGCAGATTAATATTGGCTTTTGAAGCGAGAATTTTAATGGCTGCTGGCAACTTGACTTCCATTAGATCATCTTTAAAGGAATTTATTCCAAATAAAGGTAACGTGGGAACGTAACGCACGGCTATATCTTGATTATGTCAAAACATGCATTAAGTGCTTGGCAAATGTCGATTAGGTCACCAAAGTTTTTAACGTAACGTTTAAAAAAGCACTCGAAAGGTTTAATAAATTAATCGCCGTATACATTTGCTAATCAACCTTATCCAAATGGATTTAAGCGACACAACATATTTAACGAATATATACAAGGTTTAATCAACAAGAAGCGGTATAAAACTAACCTTTTTTAATTTAAGATATGGACATATAAAATTTTACCATTTTTAATTTAATTTAAATATATAACCACAAGACACGGTTTAACAAGAAACCATAAATATACTTATATTAAATTAAAAAACAATAGTACAAGATACTATCATAAATTAAAAGAATAAGCCAAAAATAATATCAAACAATGTGAATAAGAAAGATTTTATATAAAGAAAAACAAAATTAGACGTAAGAAATTATTCACATGATACAAATAATTGCATCGTTTTAAAACTAAAATTTAATAGGACATATTAAAATCACACCTTTTGCAATTTACATTATTTGTAACGTGATATTGTCACGTGAGCCAATCAGATGAAAACCAATAAAATGGTTTATCGCAAAATTTTACCCTCCCCATTAAAATTACCACTATTATAAGGGAGAAATATAAAAACCAATACTAAGTACTTTTTTTTGGGCCAAAAAACATTAAGGGTGCCTAGTGTAAAAAAATGTAAGAATAAATTTTTTTTTAATGCAACCTAAAACGTCCAAATTATATTAATTCTTATTTTTTAATTTATAACGTTAAATTTATAAAAATAAATTTTTTAGCATATTTTAAACTAAAATATATAAATTCTCGTTTTTGTTATTAACCGTTTTAAAAAATATATTTGAAAATTTTGAAATTAGTATTAGCCACGGTCATAGAAACATGATGCTTTCTCAGCTGAAATTTTAAATTTAGTTTACCTGCTCTAACTAGTTTTTCAATTTATTAGAGATTAAATAATAAATATGGCTACAAAAGTATTTTTTATATTTTGAGCTTACAGATCATTATGTTTGATCCTTCTGAAATTTTTCGACCAGAGGATTGTGTTGATCAGAATAATTTTCGTAACTATAATGTAAAAACAATATTAGATAACTCTATGTTGTTTTATAAAGAAACTTAATTTTAGATAGAAAAAGGTTGCCCAGAGCATGTACGTAATACATATTATGAAATGCATTCTAGTCAAACATTAAAATTTGTTATGAAAAAGGTGAGCTATTATTTAGTTAGATAATAATTTACAATCACTTGAATTCTTGCTCAAAAATATTTTTTTTATATAATAGAATAGAGAATGGCTTAAATTTGATAAAAATTTAATGACCCTTATGGAAGGCCTTAGACTTTTGAATCAAATTGTTGATAAAAGTGATCCAGATGTGAGTAATTATCATTATTTTATTTTTGGTGGCAATGTCATTTTTATTATGAAAATGCCAAATATATTTATATTTATAAAAAAATTAAAAAAGATTTGACTAGCAAGTGTCACTGCAAGGTCCATATGAACCTGAGAACATTTTTTAATATCTTTAAAAATAGAATATTAATCACTTTTTTGTAAGTATATTCTTAATGTAAGAAATATAACCAATAATTAGGTCAGCTACCTTTACTCATACCTATTATTAAATAATCTCAATTCTTAAAAACTTCTTATTGCCAATTATTAAAAAAACTTTTACCAATTTAATTATCAAGAGGAGGTTTTTGATCTTAGTGTACTCATTAATTGTTTGGACATGATTTTTTAAGTAAAGTAATGTAAAATGTATATTCGTGATGCAAAACCAAGCAAAAAAATAGATAAAAAGTATAATTAGAACACTTTATATATTTTTCCTATTTGGGCCTTAAAATAAGCTGACATTTCTATAGCTCTAATTTTGATATATAGTAATATTGTCAATACTACAATTTATAACACTTAAACTCTGCATAATTAATACCACGTTAGTTGTAAATTTGTTTTAGCTAAATAATTTTTAATAATTACATACATGTGTATGTCTATAACCTAGTACATCTTTATTCATAAAAATCTAAATGATTAGTTATTTTTAAACGAAACAAAGTTTGAGGTTTCCACCATACCTTCCCCCTATAGGGGCGCCAACCCGTTTAGTTAATTCTTTTTACCCGAGCAAAGCAATAAATATTGCCGATTTCAATTGTAAGATGTTTGCACGCCCGCGACCTAGGGTTTTAGCCTAGGCTCTCACTCTAGGCTATCGTTTTTAGAGCCTAATGCCTAAGCAGGCCACTCAACAATTTCAAATAATTGCAAAAGTTCTATTTTCTCAAAAAGCCGCCGATTTAAATATTTCTACCCCACTGCAATACAGGGATGTTTGCCATTTAGCTATCTAAGCCAATAAATAGTTTTGATATGAGATTTAGGTTGTCTTTTTAAGCATTTTTACTAAATATATAATATTAAAATAGATTTTTTAATAACACTGGACAACAAAAAAGAACAACATAGACGATATTTACAGGGTTTTGTAGAGTATTTTCTTGCGATAACGTGCTCTTTAATTACAAATGAATATAAGTTATAATTAATGTAAATCGTAAATATTATTTAAGAGTAAAAAAAAAATTTAAAAATTAGAATTTTTTATATTCCATTAGATGAATCTTGTCAAAGAACTTAATGTATCAACATTAATAATTAAATAGTGTTTTTAGGTCTATAGAACATTTTTATAAGAATTCATGAAAAAAATATTTTGAAATATTATTTTTGGCTATTATTCACCTGCAAAACTAGATATTTTAAAAAAATCTTATCATTATTATACAAAACAAACATTTTATACGTAAAAATATATAAAAAAATGCCTAGAATAGGTTGCAATTTTTTCAGTTTAAATTTACATTGAGGCAATATCATGGTTTTTAACTTTGAGAGTGTGGGGTCCATACGGACTCCAATAGAATTTCTAATTTTATAACAATTTTATTATTAGACTTAGACTATAATTACTAGTTTTGTTTATTATACATTTAAAAAAAGTCACAAAAATTTTATAATATATAATATTTTTGAAGATATTCAAAATGTGATTAGTCCTTATGGAGTGCTAATCGCGGGTTAAACAATAAACAAGTTGATTAAGTGATATTAAATTTATTGTACTTAAATGCATATTTAAATATTAACATTTTTGGGGCTGTTCACTTTAATATCACAAAATATCTGAGTAACATTTAAAAATACTTTTTACACCAATGTTTAAGTTAAGATATGATGCAAATTAAAAAAAAATAGGTCAGCTCTAATACTTTTTTTGCCATAGATTTTTAAAAATTGAATTGACACATACCCCGCCTTGTAATGGTGCAACTTTTTTTCGCCTATGTGACTGCGCGTTAATTCGCTATACAAATAAAATTGGAATAAATAACAAATGTTGCATAGATTTTAATATTACAGAAGGACAGAAATATTGAATAATTTTGATAACTCTAGCCTTTTTTTTCAAAAAACATTAAACTAATTCAATCAATTTTAATATTGATTTTTAGACGAAAATAGCTTATAAATATAATAAAATTAATAAAAACCTCTTTTTTCCCATCTGAGCTATCGTTAATCGTCCACCAAATTTCTCTATTGCCTCTTTTTTTCGGACGAGAAGCATTTACACTAACCCTAACATTAATTAACTTTCCCCGTAACTCTAATTTTTATCTAACTCTGACTCAAGTTCTAACCTAACTCTAATTCTATAAACTCTAGCTTATAAATCTAACCCTGATTTTAACCTAAACTAACCCTACAACCCTCAACCTATCCCCTAGTGGAACTTAGTTGATAAAAATTTTGGTACGAAATCAAGGCACAAGCTTGGTACAAAACTGATCAAGATGGCGTCCGTTTTATGTGTTCCTATAACATAGGCCAACAAATATCAATGTCAGATAAATGAAGTTTTTGACACCTAAATGATCCTCATAATGACCTTATCCCATATATATATATTTCGTTTTCCGATGTTTCTTTTACTTTCAGCTATTATGTTACGTTCATATCGAAAAAATGGCCATTTTTGAAATTGGCAAATTGCGAATTTGAGAAAAGCCTACGAGAAAATATATTTTTTTTTCTTATTCAAATCACTTTAACATATATTTTTTATCTCAAATAATGTAAAACAAAATTTTTAAATATATCAAGCTACATCAACATTCGATTTTTAATGATTTGAAGTTTGAATTTAACAGTAGCTGTTGTAAATATATAAAAAAAATTTATTTTATATTTGTTTTTTGAATCTTTTTTGTTTTTATAACATTTTTTAGAAATAATGTTTATAGCTAACTTACAAAATTTGATTAGAAAATACGGTAAACGGATTCGAAAATTTCTAAGTTGGCAGGTTTGGTCTTTGTAATTAGTTTATAACTCTTAAAAATTTGACCAGTGTAAACAAACAAAATATTAATTTGTGAAATTTATTGTCGATATGTGTAATATTTTATTTTCATGTATTATTCTTAAAATGTTCTACCAGTCCTAAAGACACAATTCAGTCAATAATATTGATACATTTAGTTTGCTGAGAAGATTTATTAATGTAGTATAAAAGTACTAAACTCTTATTTTTCAGATTTTTTCTACTTTAAAATAAAAATTACAGTAATGATAAATTATTAGTTTATCACAGAGGTTAACAAATTTTTGAGATTTATGAGCTTACTACAGAGATAAAACCTGCCATCTTAGGGATAAATAAACTCCGTTTACCGTTTTTTCTAATCATAGTAAATTAGCCTTAAACATTGAAAATTTTAGAAAAAATGTCAAAAATCAAAAACAAAAAATGTTGAAAAAAAAGTATTATTTTGTTTGAAGCAGTTAAACTGGTAAATTTAAACCTTAAATAATATTTTTGTTGGGGTGACAAATATATTGTATAATCTAAATGTTGATGTAAGAGCTTGATGAACTTATAAATTTTATTCCTCAAGTCTCTGAATACATAGGTTTTTCAAAACAATATTTAATTGAAATTAAAATTATAAAAATGTATTTAGAATCATGTTATTTACTTAAATGGCATAAAGGTTAGTTTGATTTAACAAATTTTAGCCATTTAGGGCTATTTCTCCTCTCGAAGAACTTTGATAATAATTAAATTTTTTTAGAGAAGTAAATAAATTTTCGATAAAAAGCGTTAATGAATGTTTCTATTTTATCCTTATATTATAATTAAATTGTAAAAGTCCGAGCAAGCAGATATTTCGGGTCAGATTTGTAGGTTATAACACAGGTCAACAAGGTTTTGAGAGTTATGAGCTAACTACAGAAATCAAACCTGCTACCTTAGGAATTTTCAAATTGTTTTACCTATTTTCTAATCAAACTTAGTAAGCTATAAACATTGAAAATATTAAAAAAATGTCAAAAAAATAAAAAGGATTCAAAAACAAAAATAAATTTACAAGTTTTTAAAATTATATTATATAAGATTATTTAAAAATTCACAGAAAAATGAAAAAGTGAGAATTTTGGGGCGTTATTTTGCCGCTTCTTTGGATCGTTTTTTGACCCTTTATTTAGTGGGAGCCTATTTTAAATTAATATATTAGTCCTATATATGGCTCTCTTTCTACTTCCAAGTTATGGGGCAGAAAATGAACCGCGGCTCACAGTTTAACATTAAAGTGCCGAAAATTCAATGTAAACGATGCGTGATCGAGCCGATAAACGTTAGCTATGTTAATATATTACAGGTCAACAAATTTTGAGAGTTATGAGCTAACTAGAGAGATTAAACCTGCTATCTTAGAAATTATCAAATCCGTTTACTGTTTTTTTAATCAAACTTTGTAAGCTATAAACATTGAATATTTTTGAAAAAAAATATTAAAACAAAAAACGTTCAAAAGTAATAATAAATTGAATTTTTTTTGAATATTTATGACAGCTAAACTGTTAAATTCAAACTTCAAATAATATTTTCATTAAAAACCAATAATATATCGCGTCGTATTTAGGTTGGGTTGCCAAATAATCTCTATTAACATTTTAATGTGAGAGCTTGATATACTCAAAAATTATATGCCACATTATTTGAGATAAAATATATACGTTATAAGTGATTTCAATATGAAAAAGATCAATATGAAAAAGAATTCTTGAATTATTTTTCTTTAGGGTTTTCTCAAGGTCGCAAAATCTGTCAATTTGTTCAAAATAGGCTATTTCGATATAGACGGAGCTAAATAGTCAAAGGCGGAAGAAACTACGAAAAACGGAAAATAGATAAGGCCCATGGGGATTATATTAATATCCAAAACTTTTTTTTGACATTGATTGATATTTGTCGACCTGTTTAACCAAAGAAAAAGACAATGCAAATCATTTATTTTTGCTTTTAAAATTGTAATATCTATCTTAAGTACAAAAATTTATTTAGCTAATAAAAAATGTTGGTAACATTAAAATTAAGTGTTGATTGTTTTCATCAAATGAAACGAGTATTTTTAACCGGCGGAAACATTAATCCGAAGTAGATTTTTTGTTGTTAAGTAAATGAAAAATAGAAGGTTTTAGATTTGACGAGAAAATATTTATGAAATCTCAGGTTTTTGCGTAGGTTATGTATCTCCTTTTGTCCTTAGGACTAGCATTTAATTTTTGGAAAACAAAACAGCTTTTTTTATAAGGATGATACAAATGTAAAACCACGAATTATGTGTTTTTAAGCTTATATTAAGAAATTAAAAGCGCAATAAGATTGAGCTGGCAATAAATTTTTTAGTCATGTATATTTTTCAGACCCTTTTCTATATCAACTAATGCTTGCATATATTTATAAAGGCTTTGAAAATTTATGCTGTAGCGAACTAATTTATTTTATGGCCATGCCCCCAAATTTTTTTAGTTGTTTATTTGGCCTTGGCACTACAAAGTTTTGATAAAAATGACATATGAAAATGTCACCTTCTTGCAACCTTAAGATTATAATATTAATAAATGAATATTTAAATTGGAATCAATTTCTATACAAAATAACTAATTAAATTTAGTACAACAAGTTCTCACATCCATATATGGGTTATAAAAATCGTCCATAAAAAATCCTCCATGTCCTACTTCCAAATGGCATGATTTTTTAGCGGTGGACGCGCAGAGCTCATTTATTTTATCGAAATTATCCAAAATTTTTAATAACCTAATTTCAGAAAAAGTATTTTGAATGCTAATAATTAAGAACGACTTTTTTAAAAATGCATTTAAGTCAGGGGTAAAATTTTTTAGTTTTTTTTTAAAAACTGAGTGAACTCCGCACTTATGTTTAAAATAATTTAGTTTTAGAATTTAATTTTTTTTTAAATTATCATACCACTGGATCAAAATTTGGTAGACCTTAAGCATCATTTATGGCAACAATCGTTTTTGGTCAAGTTTTTGGTGCTGATTGCGAATATGAAGTCAGAATTTTAGCCAATGCCTTAGATAATCATTTTGATGTTAAAAATGAGGTTTTCCTCTTTTTGCGGTATGGGCTTCTATATCAAAACCTATGGGTAGAAACAAAAGTTGAAAATATATATTTAGATTAAGGAAACATTCATTATTAACGTAAGGCGTTTAAAATTTTATATATTTTTTTTGTTTTCATATTATTTCGTCATAAAATTCGTAATAACTTAAAAGTAAATTGGCTAATAATTTTATGTTATAACTTTTTTAAGATATGTTATATAAGGAATCTAGCTAATAGATATTTTCAAAAATTAATAGTTTAAGGATTTTTTTCTGAACTTTGGACGCAGTTTAAAAATAATTGGAGGCATTGGTAAAAACTACCGGGATCGTTATTGCGAAATTCTGTACAAAGCCCGTTGAAAAAATTTTATGTTGTTTTTTTTTGTTGTCCAATGTTTAGTTAAAACATGCTTACAGAATTTGATCGAAAACGGTACACGACATTCAAAACGAATGATAGTAATCTTGATTGATTGTGCCCTGTTTGAGATAAATGGAACTTTTTTAAAGGATTAAATTTTTATATTGATAAAATATTTACTTTGTTTATTACTAGGGCGAATTTATTAACATCTTAAGTTTTTTAATCAAAAATAAGTCCATTTATATTAAATAGAATAATATACTTATCAAACTGATATAGTATTTTTTATGTATTTGCCAAAAATGAAAACGGCCTTCAAAGTTTAGTTTTGTAATCCAGTTCACAATAATACATATTAAACACAGGTATGAAAAAGGAATTGAACCGTTAGCTGCTATCAAGATTGTTGACCCACCTGCCTGAATTGGAAAAAATAATTTTGGGCCGACCTGATTTTTTTTTAACATTGCTTTTTTATTTTTATTTATTGTTAAGACTAATCCGTTTAGATTTCAAACACAACGATGGAATGAATAGTCTGTTAAATTTTTTTAGGCGTAAACGTAAACAGGCAAATTTAATATTTCATTTTAATCAGCCTTCAATTTTTTTTAAATGGTACAGTCCGAGGCCTGGTATATCAGGTGGGGCCGAAAATAAAAAACAAAATTTTCGGGCCGGACCCGGTCTAAATGGATAAATATGTCGGGCGGGCCGGGCATATCACGGGGGTTAATCCTAAAAAAAGTGAATTAATAAAGAATAATAAGATTTCATTACCTTGTTCAAAATAAGATCAAAAGTGGTGGAAATATGGTGTTTATAGCTAAATAAATAAATATTTTCTAATTCGACCGACCTATTTTAAACCCGCCTTAATCAAAGTTTTGGACCTAACAGGCATGCTTAATTTGAATTAATGTTTAACATTTAAAATACTTTTTGATTTTAGACTGCACTGCCAAATATCGTTCACGCCTTCCAAACTGCAGAAAGGGTTCGAAAAGCTTATCCGAAACAAGGTATGTTAACTAGACTTATTCAGTATGGGCAAATTGAGCAGCAGATGGTACATTTAATTTAATTATCCTTCTCCCTTTTTCGCTATCCATCTCTCCCTCTCTCCTCTCCTCCTCTCTCTCTTTCCTCCCCCTCTCTCTCTTTCCTCCCCCTCTCTCTCTTTCCTCCCCCTCTCTCTCTTTCCTCCCCCCTCTCTCTCTTTCCTCCCCGCTCTCTCTCTTTCCTCCCCCCTCTCTCTCTTTCCTCCCCCCTCTCTCTCTTTACTCCCCCCTCTTTCTCCTCCTCCCTTTCTCTCTCCTCCTCTCTCTATCTCTCTCTCTCTCTTCTCCTCCCTCTCTCTCCTCCTCCCTCTCTCTCCTCCTCCCTCTCTCCTCCCTCTCTCTCATCTCTCTCCTCCTCCCTCTCTCTCATCCCTCCTCCCTCTCTCTCATCCCTCCTCCCTCTCTCTCATCCCTCCTCCCTCTCATCCCCCCTCCCTCTCATCCCCCCTCCCTCTCATCCCCCCTCCCTCTCATACCCCCTCCCTCTCATCCCCCCTCCCTCTCATCCCCCTCCTGTCTCTCCTCCCTCTCTGTCTCTCCTCCCTCTCTGTCTCGCCTCCCTCTCTGTCTCGCCTCCCTCTCTGTCTCGCCTCCCTCTCTGTCTCGCCTCCCACTCGTCCCTCTCTGTCACTCCTAATTGAAATAATGTCAGGAAGTTGTGGTAATATTCAATACACAAGTCTGCCAAAATTTTAGATTAAAAAGTAAATATTTATATTAATCCCACAGTGTTTTCTTTCTGTTTTTTACTAATTATCCCAGCCTGTCATAAACATTTAATATTAGTGAATATGCTATGACACTTTTTAACTACAAGACTCAAAAACGAAATATTATTAACTAAGAGTTTATTTTAATTTTTTATAATCTTAAAATGAATAATTAAAATTTTTGCCTAATTTGAGATTTTATAATATTCATTCAATTAAAAAATTACCATTGATGTCAATGTAATAAGTTGAGCAATATTAAATGTTCTTAATAATTCAAAAAAAATGGACTATTAAATTTTTTAACCTGTAAAATTGTATATAAATATTTTATTCAGTGTTCGCAGTCACAAAAATGTCTTTTTGCATTTATATGATTTTTAACGTTGTGCAGATGAAAAAAAATTTACAAAATCGTAAAAAGAATGAATAATAGTCCTGGTGGTAGTATAATTCATGCTTTATTTTAATTTTATCGACTTATGATATATCGATCTTATTTATACTAAATTTAAGATTAATTAAATGTTTGCCATTTAGATTGGTTCCATCTTGTAGGACTGATTCACGATTTAGGAAAGGTTATGGCATTTTTCAACGAACCACAGTGGAGTGTTGTTGGTGATACTTATCCTGTTGGATGTGCCCCGTCCCCCAAAATAGTTTTTGGAATTAAAAGTTTTCACGACAATCCTGACTTAAATCATCCTATTTACGGGTTATATTTTCATGATTTTTTATGTTTTTGGTGACATTAACCTGCATGGTAATATAACACATGCTTTATAAATTTAGGAGAAAAAATTATGAGGAGAACATATTTGTGTTTTCTGATCCCCTTTTATTTTTTAAGATTACCTACAGGTTTTAAGATATTGACTGTCGAAATTGTTTGACATTGTTACAGTTTTTTTTAGGTTTTACACTCCACAAAATCCTATCTTTTTATTACCTTTTATCAGCCTGTCTTATTCACTTAGTGAATATGCCAAAGGTGACGCTTTTTGCGACCTTAAAACTTAAAAACTAAATATTTAAAAGTATGTTTTTGAAAAAAGAGTTATTCAAGCTGTGTTTTTAATAAAAACAATATTTTCGTCTAATTTGGTTAGATTTTAATATATTTGTAAAATACAAAATGTTTATCTGCAAAAGTTTACGAAATTGAAGCTGGGCTTTTAAATAACATTTTTACTAATAAAATATTATAAACTAAAACTGATATTTTGATTTAAGCGTATATTTTTAAATTAGGTAACTTTTTCCGTTTTCCGAATTTTATCTCATGTTTTTTTTCCGTTTTCTGAAGATTCTTTAAACCTCGCCAATTTTCTTAAATATATGTTGAAAAAGGACCTTGGCCAAATCGACAGAATTTGCGACCATACCTAAAGATTAAAAAATATAAATAATTTTTTTCTTGATACCTGTAACTTATATTTTTTATCAAATTAAAAACTAACATTTTTATTATATCAAACTCTTTCATCATCCATTAGATTATATAGAATATTTGGCATACCGATTTCAATACTATATAATTAGTTTTGAAATACAAATATTATTAGAAATTTTAAATTTGCATTTAACATTTTAGCTATTTTAAATATAAAAATATTTTTTTCCAAAATTTTTTTTTTGGTTTTGAATCTTTTTTAACATTTTTTAAGAATTTTATTATGATTAGAGAAAACGGATAACGGATTTAAAAATACCTATAGTCTTAGGGTCTGGAATTCGCAAAAGTGTTATTTTTATTTTTATGATATATCGATGTGTAGGAGAGGAAATTTGTCTGGTGAAAAGGAAAAAAGATTGATAGATATGCCAGGTAGTATAAAAAATGCTTAGTTTAACCCCTAATTAAAGGACCTGAGATAAATATTGTTGACATTTGTAAAAAACAAGAGTTGAATGCCCACAATTAGATTTTAAATAAAAACAATCAATTTCTTCGATGGACTATTTTTCGTTAATTGATTTAGTTAAGTCGCAACTATTAAAAATAAACGAGTTTGGAAAATTGCAATAACATATTTGAAATTTCATCAAATTGTAAAAAACTTTATTTGCAACCCCACCTCACATTGTAAAGCCGTTTAGCTCTGCATATAAGCTCATGTAAAACTTTTTGTTCGAAAGTAGGTTTTACACTAAGCGACATGCTTGTTTATAAGTCAACAGTTTTATATCAAATAACATATTAGATTTTATAATTAAAATAGTTTAAGCGCGAACGTAGTTTAAGTTACAATTTTTATCAAGCTATTTTATGGTAATTATATAGTGCAAAATATGGAATATATCAACCTAATTGCGGACTCGATAAGTTGGTTATGTCCTGGGGTCACGATGGTAAGTTTTTTTTAGCTATTTACATATATACAGAATAATTACTACCTAAAATGGGTAATAACTATGGTAATTAAATAAGAAAATTAAGGTAGATACAAAATTGAACTATGAACTGTAGCTGAAGTAATTTTTAGAACCATGAACTAAAGTCTACGGGACCCAAAATACCGCCCTCCCCGTTGTTGGTTCGATTTGAAAAATGGGCCGGGCTAGGCCGAAATTTACAGGTCGGGCGGGCTTGGTCTGAATCACAAAATAAAAAATTACGAACCGGGCCAGGTTGATTTTTTATATCACTTTGCTTTATTTGTTTTTATCTATTGTAAACAACTTTTAATAAAAAATCAATACTTTTACTCTCAGTATTTTTAAAAAATTTTATTGTAATATAAAATTTTTTAAATTAGGGTGGGCCCGGCTTAAGTGAAAAATAAATATGCCGCGGGCAGGATTAGCACGGCCTGTTTTAAACTTTAATATTGACCAAATGTTAGTTATTTTTTTTCTGATATTTAATTGTATATTTTTGAATTAAATATGAATTGTAACATTAGTTTAAATTTACAAATTTACGACCGTATAGAATACATGTATCGTTTCCTTCAACATAACACAAACTTCCTACCTCCACTGGCTCTAAACATTATACGGTAAATTTTAGTTAATTAAATTTATGTGCTAATTTGTACCGTATTTTATTAGCTTAATTTACCTTTTTTAAACCTGTTTTTTGTCTTAAAAAATACATTACTATATATATCTTTAAAAAAATTAAAGGGCGCCTGGGCATACTTAAGAGGCTTAGACTAACCCAACGACTTAGGAAATTTTTTTTACAAAGTCGTCGACCTAAACATCATTTGAGAATTAATAATATCAAACTTTTAATTAATATATAAAAAATGAACTAGATTAGAGCGAATAGCACTGAGTAATAAAATGGATGTTACTTTAAGCAAAAAAGAATAATTTTGGGCATAAAAATAAATATGCTCATTTTAGGTCTTTATTTTACATTTAAATATTACGTCAAAGTCGTATAAAAATATTGAGGTGCACTCGTCATATTTAGATTTCAAAACTCAGTCGGTTGATCAACAAATTAATCTATTTTATGTCGATATCCTATATTTTTATTAAATTTTAGGATCATATGTAATAATATTTGATTTAAAATTGTGTAAAAACTTTTACTTTGAATTGGAGATTTGGATTTTGTTTGTAATTATTAAACCATTTTTTATAAAGCTTTTTTTTCGCAAATGAATACCGCTCAATAAATGCAGAGCGGATGCTGCTTCGGTTGTAGGCATGGATGTAATACATGCACAGGGCCAATAATTATGGTAAAATTAATTTAAAAAGTCATACCCTATTTTTTTAACTCAGCTTTAAGTTATCGCCATATATGTATTTATTATAATAATAAACATGGAATATATTTTATTACAAATTATAGCAATAAACCATTACGTTTGAAGCATTTAATTTAAAATGGATATAACAACAAAAGTGATACAATAAAAAAATATTTACCTATTAGTATCAAATTCCATTATAGGTTTAGAACGTCAGCCCGTTAATATTCCATTCCAACATCTATTGTATTTTTATTATATATGCACCTCTTATTTTTGATACCTAGCTACCGCTGAAATTTTTTTTAAGGTTTTAGCTGTTTGCGGCTATCAACTCCGGCTTTCCCATTTTTACATTTATTAAGCTTTAGCCATTTATCGGTTTTTTTTAGCTTATTCTTTCCGTTGAGTTTTGGAGCATAGGGTATTGGATAGTTTGTGCGACTTTCATGAATGCCTACTAAGGACGAGCGGTAACCTAGGGTTTTTGATTCTAGGCCTCGGGTGCACATCGCTTAGGACCTACCGTCCTAGTAGCTCAGTAGCTTTAAAGTGCATAGAACATTTTTTTGGTATTTGGCCATTTTGCTTATTATTGCCTTATTGGTCAATCAAATTGACAGTTACCTGGCACAAATGATTTTATTGAATGATGTATTATTTCGAGTATTTTTAATTTTATGCAAGGAGCAGGGTTGTTAAAACGACTCAGCGAACATAATGGCGGGCGTAGCCGAACCGGGCTATGCCTGCCACAGAGACGGCATTTTGCCAAGTCGTAGGCAGAGGTATTGCTTAGCTCGGGCAGCGTCTAGCACTTTTGGATACTAAGCTATTTAAATATTATATATATTTTTAATTAATTCATTTTCTTTGAAAAATTTTTTTTATCTTTATCTATATTTATTGTTTCTCTAAAATATATAAATATTAATATGCCATCCATAATCTATTTTTTTAAGAGAAATATAAATATATTATATCAACCTAGTCCTTAATTAAAAAAAATTTTTAGTCAGCTATGATTTCTTATAATAAATTTTGATAGTTTATTTGTAAGAATTAGTGTGGCCAATCATTTTAATAATGGCATTGTTTGAACTTTAAAATTAGTTTAATATGGTAATTGTAACTTTAATGTTATATATAATTATTATTATTTTTTTAACAATTTAAAAAATTATAATTTCCTATATATTTAAACCATAAATAAAATAAAAGTTTTATAATAACCTTAAACATGGTACATGTATTTATTATAATATTAAACATGGAATATATTTTATTACAAATTATAGCAATAAACCACTATTATGTGCATTTAATTTAATATGGATATAACAACAAAATTGATAAATCAGAGGTAAAAAAGATTGGACTTTTAATATTTTTATTATTTATTGATGCCAATAAATAATTAAATGCAAAATTTTAAAATTTTAATACAATGTGCATATACAGATAGGCATAAAATTTTTTAACAATATAAAAACTAAAATTAATTATTCCATAATATTGGGAACAACTTTAAAAATTTAACCCAACCTTTTAATAACTATCGGGTATAATGCCCCTCCCTGTACCTGTTTTTTCTGCTATAACTTTTCGATGAAGGAAGGATTTTTTTATTGGTTTATAAGTATTTTCGTGTAGCTGGCCAAATTTTAAAAATTTTGAATTTTTTTTAACATATGACGTAATAATTTTTAATAAATTAACATTGCTGGGTGTGAACATATATTTACAACAAAAATTTATGCGTTGCAACTCCGGCCACTCAAAGTAATGTAATGGAATTTAAAAGAAACAATTTTTTTTAACTTGACTTTAATTAGAACCGTGTAAAATTGTTTGCTTTAAAATAGTATTCTTCGATATGATTACCTTTGTCAGGTTTTTTTAACAAGAATATTTTAATCGATCGCATTGGAATGAGTGTTCATTCACAAACGATCGGTAACCATTGTTAATCGCAAATTAAAATTTTCGCGCAATGAAATTTTTTGTTTAAAACGCAAAGCCCACCCCCCTCCCCTCTACCCAGGTAAATTTTTTAAACTTAAAGGGGCAGTGAAAATGTTGATTAAAATAGAAAAATTGAAAGATTAGTATTAAACGCAAACGTCTGTAACGATAAAGGACATGATAAAAATTTCTTGAACATCGGGGAAACAAAAAATGCCGATAAAATATAAAAATTGTCTGAAACGGATACGTCCATAAGGCAAAGGCCCGGACACGACAAAAATTTCTCAACATCAAAACGACACCAAAATAAATAAAATAATTTTTTCCTGCCAAAAATGATTAATGATGCGGGCCTTTTCGTTGTCAAATAAAGTAAAATTAGGAAACGCAAATACCCCATAAACACGAAAGCCCACCACAAATTAAATGACTCGGTTTTTGCGTTTTGAGTGTTTGCGTTCTAAACCAATCTCTGCTGGTAGTATACATGATTGGTTTAAATTTAATTTAATAACCTAATATGTTATATTTAACAAATCTATAACCAGCGTAATTTCCAATTTTTTTACAATTTCAACTTCAGAGAGTTTTACGGTTGGTTTGCAAAATATTTATAATCATACTATAATATATATGCGTTTAAGGTTTCATTCCTTTTACCCCTGGCACAAATCCGGAGATTATATGTACCTTTGCAAGCAAACACCAGACTTAGACGAAACTCTAAAGTACACGCGTATATTTAATCATTTCGACCTATATTCAAAGTCGGACGACCCAATGGATCTTCCCGATTTACCAGCCTTAGAAATATATTATAATCGGCTTATTGACAAATACTTTGGCGATTCGCAAAGAAAGCTGCAATTTTGAGATTTATTTCAATATGCATTTTTGAATGAATATGCGCTTTAATTAAAGAAATTTAATTATTTTTAACTCCTTGAATAATGCTCATTAATAATGCAAAGTTTATTTTAATAATTGTACATAACAATTTTTTAATTATTCTCCATATTTTGGATCTTCTATCATTTTAAATACCATCAAAGGTGTATATATATATATTTATATTTTTAAAGACATTTATTAATTTTGACTAATTTTTATTAACAAAGTGTTACCTTATAGAATTCCTCTTTTCAAATGTGTTTACCGTTTTCCTGTTTTTATGTGTCAATTTTTAGAATTTGGCGTCTTTCAAAACTTATGTAGATAAGTGATTATTCTATAAAATATGTGAATTAATTTTAATATTTTTTTCTTACTCTTATTTGCTAATATGATGCTTGAAATTAATTTGAGATATAAATTTATTAATCTTTTTCTAAAAAATGTCGACTTCGACTAGCCTTTAACTACTCATATATCTGTCTAATTTAATTAGCTTCATTTTTGTATTTAGGCTAACCTTAAAATGTTTATTCATAAAAAATAAAAAAACTTGAGCTTGGACTAGACCCTTAATCTCGATTTTAGCAAAAGGTAGGTGGGGGCGGCCCAAAAATATTTTTACTGCCTTCGGCGGCAAGCGATTGCCGTCAATCTTTGTACCTATTAGTAACTAAAATTTTTATTATGGTAGCTTGGGAATTAAAAAGGTATTCCAATCATTCATGGATATAAACAAGATACAACATGGAAAATTTTATATGCATGATGCGTTAAAAACAAATTGTAATTTTAATTTATATTATAAATATTAATTTTAAATTTAGACATTATAATGTACTGCCGCGTCTTTTTGTTTTAAATTGGCCAAATTTTTAAATAACTATGGTACTTTAGTGGTACATAATATTTAGGCACTATTTAGGAGAATATAGGAACTGTTAAAAAAGGTATGCAAGTTTTTCAGCTTTTTCACCTAGGATGTTGATGTATTTTATATTAAAAGAAGTTTGAAATATTTTACTGAAATCGTTAATAATATATTGTTTAGAGTTAATAAGGATTTTTAATTTTTTCCCACAATAAATTTAAGCTTATATATGATAATTAAGATTTCCAAGCTTATAAACATTAAACTAGACCGAAATGTTCATTGTAAGAAATTTTTGCTATATCACAGGCTCCTTTGATATCTGGTTCAGAGTTAATTCATTTTATGAAAAATTTTATAATTTTAAAAATTAGGTCACGGTACCATATAAATGGTTGGCTTGTGAATTAGTTTATTTATTCAAGTCAATGATATATAACACAGTTCAACAAAAATTTATGTCAGAACCGTGATTTTTATGAAAACATAAAAAAATGCATCCCCATGATGGCACTGATGGCCCAATCTCATATATGTTTTTCGTTTTTCTTAGTTTCTTCCGTCTTTGGCTCTTAGATCCGTCTATAACAAAAAATGGCCTTTATTGATCAAATTGACAGATCTAAATATACCCTAAAAAGAAAAAATTTAAAAATCTTTTTTGCATATTAAAATCCCTTGTAACTTATATTTTTATCACAAATAATGGAAAAAAAAATTTATTAATATTTCAAGCTCTTACATCGGCATTTAGATAACACAAAATATTTCGCGTCCAAACTTAAATATGACGCGATATATTATCAGTTTTTAATGATTATATTATTTGAAGTTTAAATTTAACAGTTTAACTATTGTGAATATGCAAAAATAAAATTTCAATATATTTTTGTTTATTTTTTTTTTGGTTTTCTAACTTTTTTTTCCAAAATTTTTAATGTTTATAACTGACTAACTAAGTTTGATTAGGAAAAACAGTAAACAGATTTGATTTTCTTTAATGGCAGGTTTGATCTCTGTAGTCAACTTAAAACTCTCAAAAAATTGTTGACCTGTGTAATATATTAATTAATACTTGCTTTTATAGGTTCAGATATGTAAATTGGACCAATTAATGTTAAAGTTTAAACATCTAAATATACATTTAACTTTAAATATAAGGTAAACTAAGCAACATCTAAAATATATTGTTACAGTTAAATGAAAGGTCAAATGGTAGACATTTAATGTATATCGTTAGAGCTAATTGTATAAGAGGTTAGCTAAATCATCTAAAATATATATTGTTAAACCATGCATAAGTAGAAGGTCAACATAGTTTATAGTTGACTTGCTAAGTTTAATTAGAAAAAGCGGTAAACGGATTTGAAAACCCCTAAGATGGCAGGTTTGATCTCTTTAATTAGCTAATAAATCTCAAAAATTTGTTGACCTGTGTAATAAGACCTTATATCTATTTTGTAAAACAGCCGAAATGTGTAATTAATTTGTGTGAAAAATATTTTAAAAATTTTTTAAAGTATGATTTTATTTAATCATCTTGATTTTAATAATTCACAATTTTTTTATATTATATTCTCTGATAAACAAAATGCTCAAAAGCTGTTTTGTAGCTCTAATAAATAAATTGCCTTCTTCATTTAAAATTTTTTTCTCTGTTAAATCCCTGATTACTTAACAGCCGCTGCAAAGGCAGAACATATTTTGACGTATTTGGATAATGGATAATGTTTATTTCCCACCAACTTATTTAAACAGAGGGAAACTTTGCCATGGGCGACTTAAATTTGTTTATACCTGATTTTACTATTTCTAAATTATACTCCCATGTCCCAATCAGTTCAAATGGAAAATATATTTTTAGGTTACATTTTTTGTTGGATAAAAAGGACGACATTTTAAATGACATTAAGGTTCGGCGAAGAACAGAAATTGAAACATATGGCAAAAACAATAACACACAAATAAAAACAAAAAGACAATGCCACAAACAATAACAGTTGGCAAAAATACAAAAACAATCACGTTTTTTTATATGCCCAAATTTTTATTTTTAATTTTTTAATTTTAAATACATTTAATGTTTATGAGTGAATCTCAAGTAATGGACATGTATAAAAAGCGGGAAAATGTCTACCTTTAATTTTTTTCACAAAATATAAAATGCCGGCTTATTGCATTGTATAGTTAAGATGTGACAAGTGATTTAAATTTTTATATATTACAAATCGAATTAATGCTATATTAATTTTGATGTTTTTTTGGTAAAATAAAAATTGGTGAATGTTAATTACCAATAAGTTAACATTATTTATATAACTATTCGTCGCAATATTTAATAAATGTTAATGTAACCATGTTTATATAAATTATTTATTTTATTACATAATGGAAGTAATTTAACGAACAAAAAAAATGAAATATTAATATAAAAAAAGGTAATACCAAAACTTAAGGTAATGAACTATATTTAACGACCAATTAACTCAGCAGGGTTTTTAATTATATTTCTTTTAATTTTTTAGAAGCAATTTTAAGGTCGAGGTGTTGGTTCTCATGTAGCCTAATTGAAAAGTATGGGTTAATATGATATTGTTAGAAAAGAGGCATATTTTGAAAATTTATTGGATTCAATGCCACACCGACGATATCTATATACCAAATTAGAAATTGCTCACTACAATATTGTTTTTTTTATAAAAATATTTGCGTATTATTCATGTTTGCAATATAATAAAAAAGCAAATTTTTATTTGCATTTGATATTAAATGATAGCAGCATAATATATGTAACATTTTCCAAAAAAATTATGTCTTTGTAAATGTTTGCAACCAACGTTTTTAACCTGGCAGTGTAATTTTTTATTTTAATAAAATATATGCATTTATTATTGTAAAAATATAAAATAAGCATCTATGTTGATTGAAAAATATAACTTAAAGTTAAATACAAAAACATAAAATGATGTTACAAAAATGATTGACAAAAACAAAGAACTACAAAAGGCAATAAACAAAAACAGCGTTGACCAAGAGCTAACAAATATTAAAACAACATTGACAGTAAACCAGCATAAAGCCAGTTTTCGTTTTAGAATGCCCAGTCCTAATTTATTGAAATTCTTCATTGTTGAACCATAAATATCATGTCTGGTAGAAGAAAAATACGTACCGACGCAGTCAGAAAAAATTATAAATTTGGTTCTACTCCGCCCCTCTTCGGAAGGTCTAAACTAGTGTTCTCATTCGGGACCCAATAGCCCGTTCGGCCCGGCCCGAACTGCCGGGCCGGGCCTAAATAGAAAATTTTAGTCGGGCGGGCCGGGCCTTATTATTTACTTTTCCGGGCCAAAAATTTTCGTAATATGGCCATATTTTAAGCGCTTAGCGCAAATCCTAATTGTAAATCTCTGGTTTTATTTAGTTTTGGGTATATTTGCCCTCAAAAGTTCAAATATGACAGTTATGAAAAAAATTGCTGGTTATAACAAAACGCATTGAACTTTTTAAGCCTGAACCTTGCAATGAAAACTAATCTTAACATTAGCACTGTCCCTAACTTAATCTAACACTAACCCTTAACCTTTAACACCACTTTGTACTGAAACTATTTTTTAAAGTTATTCCATTGTTTTTTAAATGATTATTATAAATCAAATGATACATTTAATATAAATAATAGCAATAAAGATGTATTTGATGTTTAATTGTTTATAGTATTCACAAAAATGTTACGGGCCCATATTTATAAATTCGGGCCGGGCCGGGCCTTTAAAAAAAACATCGGGCCGGGCCGGGCCGAAAATAAAAATTTTGGTTTCGGGCCGGGCCGGGCCACACATAAAAAATTTTCGGGCGGGCCGGGCCTTAAAAATTCGGCCCGCTGAGAACACTAGTCTAAACTTTAAAACAAACAAATTTCAATTTGTATTTTTATAAGATAAATATTAATAAAATCAATTCGTAAGGTTATGTGAAAAATTACTAATATTTTTAATAATCATTATATATTTGTAAACGTTATTAATATCCTTCCAACTCTCAAGCAAATTCGATAATGGCTCTATGATACTATAATCTGAAAAATTTGAGCTTTGGTCAGAATTAGTTAGATAATTTACAACGATTGTGACAAATCGTAGTATTGACATCTCTCCGTTGAGACCTAATGTGTCACATGCATTAATCAAGGCCCTGTAAATAGGATCTAAATGTTTTAAGGAAATGGGATACCCTTCATTTACCATCAATTCAAAACTATCGAGCACAAGTACTTTGAACGTTTCACAAGCATTTCCTGAGCTATTAATTGGTGTATCAAGGCTTATTTTATCTTTAGCTGATAATCTAAGGTCTTCTAAAATTAAGGACATTGAAAATTCGGAGAATGCCAAAATTTGATCTATCCCTAAAAGATTCAATTGTAATTTCTTTTTGGTAATTAAATCTCCTAGAAATAATTCAATAAAGTTTTCGTTTTCCATCGTTAATAAAATAGTAATTGCAATTGTGTCGTTGTAACCAATTCCAAGCAAATTTTTCATCTTTTCAATAAGATTCCTCTTTAGTATTTTTGGAGCCGGCAACTTGAATGCATTTTTTGAATTATCCATTGACTTTATTTTGATTACGAATGGTTATAGATGTTTTAACGAATAACAGTTATGCCTAAAAATGTATAACTCGTATTACATTCCGTTCCATTTTCAATATCAATAACACTGGACAACAAAAAAAATAACATAAATGATTTTTCGAGGGTTTTGTAGAGAATTTACTTGCGATAACGATCCCGGGTAGGTTTAGTTTTTTTTTCAAAGCCTCCAATTTTTTTAAACCGCGTCCAAAGTTCAGAAAAAATTCACAAAATTGATTTATTAATTTTCCAAAAAATCTATTGGCATATTCGGATTCCTTATAAAAAACATATCTAGAAAAGGTTATTACCTAAAATTATTAGCAATTTACTTTCATGTTAATTAGCATCAAAAACCGGATTTTATGACGAAAACCACTAATTTGATAAAAATAAAAAAATAAAATATTATAAAAAATTAAAACACCTTACGTTAATAATGAATGTTTCCGTTATCTAAGTATATTTTTAAACTTAGTTACTACCCATAGTTTTTATGATATAGAAGCCCAAAATACCCCAAAAATTGAAAAATCTCAACTTTGACACCGAATAAACAAACATCTGAGGCATTGGCTAAAATTCTAATATCATATTCGTGATCAGCGCCAAAAACTTGACCAACCAAAGTTGCCATAAATGATGCCTAGGGTCGTCCAAATTTTGTTGTCCAGTGTAATCATTGAAGGTCACCATTGATCATATTATTAAATAAAAGTTGTCCAAAACTTTCCTCAATGGTTAATGACAGTCTTTAGCAGTTTAATAGCTCTTTAAAAACATTACTACGTTTTATTCTGAATCTAATTAAAAATTATTCGCTAATTATTAATATTAAAAAGAAAGAAGAGTTCAAACCTGGCCGTGGTATTCCGGCCCGGCATTCTCGGATTTTGATTAGGCTTGGCCTGAGTTGAAAATGCAGCCCGAAAATTATTTATTAAAGCTAAAAAAATTTTGATCAATTAAACACAGAGTGTAGGAATAATACCCTTCATTGTGTGGTTACGGTTATAGATTTCGGCCCCGGGCAGGACTTCGCGTCTCGACTACGATATCTACAAGTAAGTTGATGCGTTTTAACAGGATGTTTTTTCAGAACTAAAATAACATGTTAATTAAAATTCAAATTAGTTACTTGTTATCGTTCTGCAATGTCAATGTAATATAGTAAAATTGTAGTCATAGCAATCTTTGTCCTAAATCATTTAAACCACATAATTAAATATTTTATAACAATCATATAAGAAGATGGAGTAGAAAGTTGCGGTAATAATGTTGGCACTAAGAAATTTTATACCTTGCTGATCTTAAAAAAAAATCATAACCATTAGTTTTTGATAATTAAAAATTTTATATTGCCTATTATTAATTACTGAATTATACTACCATTGTAAGCTGTGGATGACTTTTTTAAACGAATATTTTTACACATAATGGTTTTATTACATTTATATTAGAATTTTAGGCTATAAACCGACCCTCCTGATATACTCTACAACATGGCCCAGCCCGAAATCATATGCGGCCTGAAAATATCAAATTGTTTAAACTACTATAATATTATAGTTTATAAATTAATAAGTCAAACAAATCTGCCGTTTTTGCCCATGTTTACTGTCATTTTTGTATATTTTTTTTATAATTTATTAAGGCGTTTGCAGATTTAATAAGATTTTATTATTATGGATAATTTATAAAATACCAGTCCTAAATTTTTAATACAACTAAAATTGTCATTCTTTTGTTAAAAATAACTTGCTAGGGAAATTAATTTGCATCATAATTATACAGGTTTACAATTATAATAAGTTTCGGAATATTTATGATTAGCGAAATAACTTGATGGCCTTATTTTTATTTTTTTTAGTTTCTCAAGTTATCTGACCCCTGCAACCGAAAAATGGCAAAATTAGGCAAAAATTACTGTTTTTGGGAACTCTAGAAACCTTGAAGAGAAAAAAATGAAATCAACTTGATTTAAATTTTTCATGGGCACGTGCAAAGTGAGTTTTTATTTTCGTGAAATTTTCAAAATTTAAAAAAAAAAAAATTTTGTAATAAATCGCAATTTTTTTAGTTGTTAAATTTAATATATGCACATAAAATGCTTTTTCTAAAAAAAAAAATTTTTGAAAAAATTTTGAAAAAAAGATGAATTTTAAAAATTTTTAAAATTTTACTAAAATAAAAACTCGCTTTGCACGTGCCCTTAATGAGAAATATAATTATTTTATCAAGCTGTAAATTATTTTTATTTTAATTATACAGAATATTTTGCACCACAACCTTGTGACACAATTTTAGCGGTTGGAAATAAACATTTTTTTAAGTTTTTCTAAAGTTTAGTTGTTTTATATATTACAACAAGTCCAGAAAGATCGCCGTCTCAGATTGAATGAAATTTTGTAGAGGTAGTATTCAAGGGTATTTTATAATTTCGATTTTTTGACTGGAAGTGATTTTTGACGAAGGTAAGGGCAAAAGAAGAATAAAACGCGTGGCAAAATTTAAATTTGTTACAACTTTGAGAGGTTTTTAGTTAAAATGTATTATAGTTAGAGATTTATTTTTTTTAAGAGGACCATAAGGGCTTTCTTGCATGTGTTTACTATTTAAAAAATAGAGAGTGTAAAAACGACCAAATCCAAATACCTAGAGAAACTTCCTCAATGTCATTCAAAAATCTATTTTGTGGACTTTTATGAAATAAGTATATTAAGTTTCCTATATATACCACCTTGGATTTAGAATAAATATTATAAAATGTAATTTTATCTACTTTGTAAAGTTGGCGACGAGTATGGGATGTAGTTCTTCCCAAAAGGACCTCCCGTCGACCACAAATAAAAATAGTTTTAAATTAATTTAAGGGTTATTTTTTTAAAATAATTAAATAAACCCCTTTTTATTTGTTGGCCCGATTATCATTGTGGAGAACTGATATTAAGGGAGGAACAATGTACAAGTGATTGACGCACAAAGTTTATCTTCAGCGAATGATGCACCTCAAAACAATAACGCTCATCATTGTTCCTCGTGGGTTATGAATCATAGCTTCGTCTAAAAGACAAAAGTGCCGTAACAAAACCTAAATTAATGGTGCAACGATTGTCTCAAAGACAAGCACACGATGTCTTAAAACGTATGCCATCAACTTGTACAGAAATTTTATATAATAACTGGATTGTAAACACGGCTACAGCACTATCTCTTGACAAATTTGAAAGGGGAAGAGATTGGATAAAAGACTAGAAGTTCAAGATTGACATTAGGTAAGTTAAAGTCCCAGATAGAGGTTATTATAACCCCTAATCACATTAGATGCTATAATTATATAATTTGTTTAGAATAAGGTATTACAGATAATAAAGATAACAAATTTAGCCAATAGGGTTAAACTTATCGCAACACGCCTATAATATTAACCGTCATGTAAAGCAAACCTACCTAAGCCAACCTGTTTATACAGTAACATGCCCGAAAATGTCAAGTGTGATAGATTAAATTAATATATTTTACTTATTATAAAATAACTTTTTACGATTTTTCTCTTTTAATTTTTATAAAGGTAAATCAAATTTTATATTTTTTGAGAAAAATTAAATTTATTTTGCTCGTGGTCTATTTCACGAGTGATAGGGTGAGATTTGGTAACGCAAATGATACATTGAAGTCCGGAAGAACCCAATTTTAAATCACTATAACTTTGAAAAGCTACGGACTTGATGATTTTTTTGAATAAGAATACGTGCATTTTTATTATAAACAAATGAAAGTTATTATTAATGTTACTGCAAATTTTTCATAACACAAAGTAGAATAAAATGCAAATAAATCTAATTTTTATTTTTCTATAACATATTTAATAAATATTCTCGCTAAACCATATGTACATATATTAATGGTTATCTAAATATGAATAATAGTTTTTTTAATTTTATATTGTTAATGTTTTTTTTTATAATTTTCTCTTAAAATGCTTCGCTAGATTCATTAATAATATTTTTTTAATGCCATCAATAACGCTTATGGGCACGTGCAAAGTGAATATTTATTTTAGTAAAATTTTCAATTGCAAAAAAATTTATTTTGAAATATGCGAATTTTTAAAAAGTTGCCAAATTTAGTTTATGCACATAAAATGCTTTTTTTGAAATAAAAAATTTTTTAAAAAATTTTGAAAAAAACAAAATTTTTTAAATTTTTAGAATTTTTAAAATTATACGAAAATAAAAACTCACTTTGCATGCGCCCTAATGTGAAAACCTATGTTTGTTTAAAAAATAATAAGACATGGCTTTAAGAGTGAATGGTTAAAATTTGCCCTTATGACTTTTTTTTATTTTGCAAATTGTGTAGCTCTTGCTTATGTTCCATACCTCTTTACATACAAGGCATCTGGATTGTAAACTTTTTTATTTTAACATTCAGATCTGAATACAGAGGATTTTGGAAATGTGTTCAATCAGGATTTGCCTATATTATATTCCAGCTAATTAAAATGATGGTTATAGCGACCTTTTTGCCTACAATAGATTATTCTTCACCTAGAGATTTTTTTAACATAAAACAAGTTGTTAATGTTATTATAATTATATAGGAAATTATCAAATGTTCTATTGACATTGCAGATTACATTGGCATGTATATTATTATGTCAAAAATATCACTTAAAGGTGAATATCGTTTTCTTTCAACTGCAATTGGGTGGTCTCAGGCTGAACTCTTAATGACTAGAGCACTACCATTTTGGTTAGGAGCAAGGGGAATTGAGTTTAGCTGGAAATTTATTTTAATGGCATTAGAATCTAATATTAATTTGGTAATATTTGCATAATTGATAAACAATTTAGCTTCAAACAATTACAATTACTATGCTGCTATGGCTCTCTTTAAGAAACAAAGATACTACATTAACTTTGACTTTGATAATGACTTTAACAATACTTTGTTGCTATAAACCACTTTTTCTTGAGTAAATAATTGAGTTTATATAAAACTACATATGCCACAGCTAATTTAATTTTTTATTTATTAGGGTTTTAAAACATAGCTATCAATTGGGGTCTTGGAAATCTATTGGTTGTAATGCATTATACACATTAATTGTTTCAATCATCAGTTTTCAAATCTATGTAAATTATTACATGTCTCACCATTATCTTTAAATTATAAATTTTATTTTATTTCTATTGTTTTGCCTCTAAAATATTTGTTTTTACTATATATTTAATAATATGTTACTACAGTATGAATTGTTACCATAAAAAATGAAGTGCTTAAGACCTAAATAAAAAGCAAGTTTATTTATTGTGGTTATATAAAATGTGATTTTAAATACATCTCATAAAAATTATTCAAATAAATTAGCTATCAAATTTTTTTAGCTTTTAAATTGTAATTTTTCAACAACCTAGTCACAATTTGAATCATTATGAAAAAAGTTGGGAAATTTATTAATATATCAAGCTCTTACATCGGCATTTAGATAATACAAAATATTTCACGTCCAAACTTAAATACGACACAATATATTATAGGGTTTAAATGAAAATATTATTTGATGTTTGAATATAACAGTTTAACCATTGTGAATATGCAAAAATAAAATTTATTTTTGTTTTTGAATCTTTTTTTAGTTTTTTGACCTTTTTCCCTAAAACTTTCAATGTTTATAACTGACTAACTAAGTTTGATTAGGAAAAACGGTAAACGGATTTGATATTCCCTAAGATGGCAGGTTTGATCTTTGTAGTTAACTCATAACTCTCAATAAAATGTTAAGTGTTATCTGAAATTCTGAATTATTTGCGTTGTTAATAATTTATACAAATATTTAGCCAAGATACTAATGTGGTACTTTTTACAGATTTGGTTAAAAAATCTTAACGTAATTTTCTTTATTTAACTGCCGCTATCGTTTATTGTTAAGATAAACGAATTGATGAAAAAACATAGGACCCAAAGGCCGAACGTAATTTCGGCCTGCCCGAATTTGCTAGTCGATCGAGTGCAATCGGCTTGGCCTCAAAACGAATAACGGGCCGGAAACTTATATTTTTAGCTATAAATTTCATAAAATTATCCATTATAAGTGTATCGAATTATGAAACTGCGTGTTATAGAATTAATACATTTTAGTCTCAATGAAAAATCGACTTTTCAAATTTAAATCCAGCTCATATTACATTCGGTTGTCCCGTTTCTCGGGCGGGCTTTTGGGCCCCGACTTTAATCTTTACTATATAAACACGAAATTATATTATCATTTATTAGTTAATTTCCAAAGCGAGGTTTCTTTCAAATTATAGATTTTACTTGTTCTAGTTTTAAAAATGATATACATGAATATTGTCAACCTCATTTATACTATATGTCAATGAGGTATGAATATTTTTATAATTTTATTCTGTATTGTAAACATAACCAAATTTGGGCATTAGTTCCTATAACAATTGGTTCCATACCCGTTTAGCAGTGTCTTAGCCCGAGCAAAGCAAATATTGCAGAAGGGTTAAATAGTAAGATATGCTTGCACCCCGGCAAGGTAAAATAAATTTATTTTTTTTTAGTTCTTTTTACCTTGAGTTTGAAAAATTAGAGTAAAATCAGATATATAAAAAATCACCCGACTACACGTAATTCTTATTCAACCCCAGCCCGGTTTGAATTTCGGCCCTACCCGATGTTTGGGCAAGCTTTGAGTCCCAACATAGAGCTTTATTCGTGACACAGGTGTTTTAAGCCAAATTATAATTAAATTTGTTAAACGAGGTATACTGGTGAGAATTAGATTTAAACCGTAATAAACCAGCCCAGCCTTCAACTTAATTTTGTTAAGTTATTTTGGTTAGGCCCTTTGAAATCACAAATCCCGGAAAAACATGAAGGCAATAGATTTTATACGACCCCGCTCATCGTGATAATAACTAAAAAATAGTTTGGTACTTCCAAAATTCTGGCCCGTAACCTAAGTGCTTTAAATTTTATATAATTTTGCCCTTAATATTTCAGGATGCTTTATAAAGTCTGCTTTCCAAACATACAAAAGCTTCCATGAGTAAGAAAAAATACATCAACACACCTTGATCATTGTTCCTCAGTTGGTAAGGCAAAATATTTTATGGATATTTACCAGACCAAGGAAAGGCTCTGAAGGTCCAGCAATGGCAAATTTAGAGCGACGCACGGAGAGTCAATAATTAGAAAAATATAACATTGTTTTGGATATTTTAGATGTTAAAACCTTTTAAATAACTTTTGATAATAAATTTCAAATTTATCTATTTATTTCATTATCTGCAAACTTTATTTTATATATAAAAAAGTTTTAATAATATGTATATAAATTTTTTATTGCAAATTTTTCCATATCAATCATTGTACCTCATTTACATATTAAATTTAAGTTGAGATTCGCAACAAACGCCAAATAAATTAAACGATAACTAAAATATACAGTTGGTGCACAATGATAAATTAAAAAAAAAATTTAAGTAAGGCTAAATTTTTTAGGGTGCCTCCCTTTTCTAAAATCCTGGCTACGTATCTGGATAAGACCATCATGGGGATCATTTCATTTCGATGTCATAACTTTATTTTTATACATTATTATTTGCCGAGCCGTGCTATGCAAATAAATTTTTTTTGTAAAAACACTGTGTTCGATCATTGTAATAAAGGTTAGGGCAGTCCCATCTTATTTGAATACGTCAACCTAGATGTATTCTTCAATGTAAAAAAAAGCCCAATAAATTTATTTTTGAGAAATTAGAATTAAATCGTCCCTAGCGACATGTTAAAAATTGCGACTTTTCGTGCGATACCAAAACATGTGGCAGCGGAGAAATTTTATAATATAACATTCAACCCTCAAAATTTTTTTATTTTCGGGAAATTTAAAAAAAACTGTTTTTTCACTAAAAGCGTCCGCAAAAATTATTCGTTGTTAGATTTTAGCTCGTAATAAAAAAATTTCGGGCCGTATTTTCAACGGGCCGGGCCTAAAATTAAATGACCAAATTCCGGGCCGGGCTTGAATTGTATAAGATTTCAGGCGGGCAGGGCCGAAATATCGATTCGAACTCTAATATATATTGCATCACTTAATTTTGTAAAATTTTAAATTTACCAAAATTTTGCTTTTAACACATTTCATTTTTATAAAAAAAAATAAACTTTTATAAAAATCACGCATTTGGCTACATTCTCAGGTCTACATCGAAAAATTTTTGACAAAAATGACAGATAATGCGACAGAACCTTAAGAGAAAAGGTTCAAAATTGTTTTTTATTAAGGGCACGTGCAAAGTGAGTTTTTATTTTCGTAAAATTTTGAAAATTTCAAAAATTTATTTTTTTCAAAAATTTTTTATTTCAGAAAAAGCATTTTATGTGCATAAACTAAATTTGGCAACTTTTTATAAATTTGCGTTTTATTTCATAATCAAATTTTTCAAAATTTCTCGAAAATAAAAACTCACTTTGCACGTGCCCTAACCTTGTAACTTTTTTTTATGTCAAATAATAATAAATTTTTAAGTATATTAAAATCACTATTTAGATTAGTATATTGGCACCCCAACCTAAATAAGCCACTATCACAGGTCAACAAATATCAATGTCAGAAGCGTGAATTTTATTAAAACATAAAAGAATGCATCCCCATGATGGCCTAATCTCATATATATTTTTCGTTTTTCTTAGTTTCTTCCATCTTTGGCTCCTTAGATCCGTATATAACAAAAAATGACCTTTTTGACCAAATTCACAGATCTAAATATACCTTAAATAGAAAAAATTAAAATCTTTTTTGCATATTAAAATCCCTTGTAACTTATATTTTTAATCACAAAAAATATAAAATAAATTTTTTTAATATATAGGGCTCTTACATCAGCATTTAATTCAAAATATTTCGCGTCCAAACTTAAATACGACACGATATATTATCGGTTTTTAATGAAAACATTATTTGAAGTTTGAATTTAACAGTTTAACTATAGTGAATATGCAAAAAAATTCAATTTATTTTTGTTTTTAAATTTTTTTTGGTTTTTTGACCTTTTTTTCTAAAATTTCCAATGTTTATAACTGATTAACTAAGTTTAATTAGACAGTAAACGGATTTGAAATTCCCTAAGAGGGCAGGGATCTCTGTAGTAAACTCATAACTCTCAAAAAATTGTTGACCTGTGTATTATAAGATTTGAATGAAAATTTTCGTTAAAATTTAGCTGTTTTAAATGTAAAAATTATAAAACTATTTTTTTGTTTTTGAATCTTTTTTATTTTTATAACATTTTTTCAAAATTTTTAATGTTTATAACTGACTTACAAATTTGATTAAAAAAAACAGTAAACGTATTTGGAATTTTCTAAGATGGCAGGTTTGGTGTCCCTTGTTAGCTCATAACTCTCAAATTTGTTGACATGTAATATTCTAAGGTCAGGATGTCTTAACTAAGATTTAATGCATTAATAATAAATCTTCCTGATTATAACTTATAGATATGTTCAAACAATAAACAAATTATTTTGTTTTTATATCTCATTAATTTTTTTGTAACATTTTTTCAAAGTCTAAAATAATTTAGAACTTTCTAATGACAAAAATATATGGAGTTGTTACGTAGACAATAAACTTTTTGGCTCCAAATTAAGTTCGAATGCTACAATCATTTTAATATCTTTTAAACTCTTAATAAAATTTTTTTTAACTTGTCACATTAATATTGGTATTAAATATTAAATTTATGTTTTAACAAGCTTACAAAAACATTATTGCAAGAGAAAAATGTATAAATAGGATAAATAGCAGTCTTGATTCAATTAAATAATTTATTTGAATAGTTTGCTGAACAGTGTTATATTGCTAATTTCCTTTCATTGCTAAATTTTTAATTTTTCCGTGGCCAGGCTTATGTTTTTTTAATCGAAATTAAATTTGAAAGTATGAAAAATTTAATATTGAAGAGCAAGATAAAAGTTTATATTAGAAAGATACCAATTGTCAAACTCAATATTTTCAAAAACTGTTTTCTTTGATTTTGCAATAAAATAAACTAGAAAAAGACAAATCTATCGTATAAAATTTAGGTTAAAACACAAATTGTTATTATTTTATGATATTTACCCAAATATTTTCTTGTAAATAACTTCTTAAATTTTCAGCCCCCATAACAAAAATTATCAAAACCTGACCAAGAGAAATTTAATAGAGGGCAAAAAATATCATGTATTCATAAATTAGCGAATTTGACATAAGAGGTTTATAATATAGCTTGCAGAAAATCTTGCGTATCAGATTTCGCGCTTTCACGGGTCAATATTTTCACCAACGCAGCTACATAATTTGATTTAATCCAGACACCTAAATTTAAAAGAAGGTATATTAAATAAACATCCAATACCCAAAAAACCAAACTAAATTTAAGTCGTAGAATTGGCAAACGGCTATGACTTTTGTGTTTCCGTCCGATTTTTCTCAATATACATAGGAATAAATGCCAAATGTAACTTCGATTTCTAGACTTAATATATTTTTTAAAAATTATCAAATATAAACTTAAACTTTTCAAAAAATTATTTTTTATTTTTAAACTAAATTGGTTTTAACATTTTTCATTTAGAAGCTTAGATGCAAACTTTATTTAATAATCAAATTTGGATAATTAAAAATTCTAGAACAATTTTTTATTAGTTTTTGTTAAACGCCGTAATATATATTTTGGCTTAACATCGTAATTTTAAAAAATTAATTGTAGCCAATTAACAAATTTTTTTATAAATTACATTCAGTTAAATTTTGCTTTTAATAGCTTAGGCAATTTCTAAAAACAAGAACAATCTTTTATAAATAGAATGTTAGAAAGAAAAACTAGTGATAATTTGGTTTGCAAAAGTAGATGAACATGAAGGTACTTAAAGACAAAATATGAATAAATTTTAAATTTTTTGTCACTCAAAACTAAAAAATGACGTGATGTCTAAACATTTGGGAAGAAATCAAAAGGGAGGGGAGAGGAATGTTGATAAAGCGAGCAAACAATTATAAATAAGTGTTCTTTATAATATTTATACGCATTTAAAAAATGGGTAGAATTGTAAAAATTAAAAATGTCCAAAATTCTCACCAAATATGCATGAACATCAAAAATTAAGGTAAGATATAAAAAAAATATATGAATAAGGTGTTAGGGCTCAAAAAACGTATCAAATTTTTGTTCAAATTATCCGACGTAGGCCGAGTTATAAGACTTTGACCTAAGATTCAATAAAAATAATAGACGCCGATGGGAAAAACGGAAAACAAATCTGAAATCAGCCTAATGAAACCTAGAAAAGGGTTAGTATAATCATATCCACCATGCTAATTAATTGGTTGACCATTCAAATTTTTTGTACTTATTTGATGTCATCATTTATGATACTCAAAATCTTTATATCATAATAATCAATTTTAAAAAAATCTGCAGGTAACATTAAGCAGCCATGCTAATTGATATGGACAATAAAAAAACATAAACGATTTGCGAGGTTAAAAAATTTACTTTCGATAACGATTTCGAGTTTAGTTTTTCCTTAATGCCTCAATTTTTTTATACTGCGTCCAAAGTTCAGAAAAAAAATCTTTTGGCATAAGATTCCTTTAAAACATTAAAAATGGTTATTATAACTCAATATTGTTAGCAAATTATTTTCAATTATTTTAGATCAAAAATATGAATTTTATGAAAAAAACCACTAATTTTACAAAAACATAAGACGCCTAACGTTAAAAACATTGAACAACAAAAAAAACAACATAAACAATGTTCTGTAGATATATTTCAATAACGATCCCGGGTTAAGTTTTTCTCCTAATGCCCCAATTTATACTGCGTCCAAAGTTAATAAAAAAATCACAAAATTTTTAAAATTAATTTTCCAGAAAATCTAGCGGCATATTAAAATTTCTTATGTAAAACATATCTGAAAGAGGTTATTACTTAAAATTATTAGTAATATTCATATTAATTAGGATCAAAAAAAAAGATTTTATGGCGAAACCACATTTACAAAAACAAAAACATAAAATTAATATTATAAAAAAAATTCAAACACCTTAGGTTAATACTGGACAACAAAATTTAAACTACCTTATGCATCATTTATGGCAACTATCGTTTTAATCAGATTTTGGTGCTAGTTACGAATATGAAATTAGAATATAAGCCAATGCTTCAGATTTTTAATTATTCGGTGACAAAGTAGAAATTTTTTTATTGGGTGATGCTTTAATCTTATAAAAAGGGTAGTAACAAAAGTTATAAAAATATTTTATAAAAAAAAAAATTTAAAAAATTTTTTTTTTTTTAAAAATTTTTTTTTAAAAAATTTAAAAAATTCAAAAAAAAAAAACCCCTTTCACGTGCCCATATTACGGAAACATTTATACCATAAATCAACAAATTTTTGAGAGTTATGAGCTAACTACGGAGATAAGACTTGCCATATTAGGGATTTTCAAATCCGTTTACCGTTTTTTCTAATCAAACTTAGTTAGTTAGCTATATTGAAAATTTAGAAAAAATGCCAAAAAACAAAAAAGATTCAAAAACAAAAATAAATTAAATTTTTTTTTGCTTATTTACAACAGCTAAACTTTTAAATTCAAATTTCAAATAAAATTTTTATTAAAAACCGAAAATATATCGTGTCGTTTTTAAGTTTAGACGCGTAATATTTTGTATTATCTAAATGCTGATGTAAGAGCTTGATATACTAAAAAAATTTATTTCTCATTATTTGAGATAAATATAAGATAAAAGGAATTTTTATATAAAAAAAAGGTTCTTAAATTTTTTCTTTTTTAGCGTATTCTCGATCTGTCAATTTGATCAAGGCCATTTTTCGATATGAACGGATGTAAGGAGCCAAGGCCGGAAGAAACTAAGAAAAACGAAATATATATTAGAGATAGCCATCATGGGGATATATTCTTTTATGTTTTCATAAAATTCACGGTTGTGCCTTTTGTTGACCTGTGTAATAAACGTAAGGCGTTAATTTTTTTTATGATATTAATTTTATTTTATTATGTTTATATGGTGGATTTTGGCATAAAATCCGTTTTTTGATCCTAAATAACTTGAAAGTAAATTGCTAATAATTTTAAGCTATAACCTTTAGACATATGTTTTTTATAATAATTCTAAAGGTGCCAATAGATTTTTTGGAAAAATTAAATAAATTTTAATTTTTTTTTCTGCAGTCTAAAAAAAATTGGAGGCATAAGGAGAAAACTGAACCCGGGATCGTTATCGCATGAAAATTCTCTACAAAACCCTCTAAAAATCGTTTATGTTTTTTTGTTGTCCAGTATAATTAGTGTTTGCTTAATCTATTTTACTTTTGTTTTTACTCATAGGATTTATAGTATAAAAGCCAAAAATACCCCAAAAACAGGAAAATCTCATTTTTGACATCAGAAAACTAAAAATCTGAGGCATTGGCCAAAATTTTAATTTTATATTCGTAATCAGCACCAACTTGACAAAAAACAATAGTTGCCATAAAGGATGCTTAAGATCGTCCAAATTGGTTAACCGTTGTAATGAATGTTTCCTTAACCAGCGATTAGCACTGTGGGGTCCATATGGACCCCAGCACATTGTGAATTTTTAAAATATTATTGATTATGGGTCAAATTTTTGTGACTTTTTTTCTAAATATTTAATAAACAAAACTAGCAAATAAATTTTGGTAAAAATCAATTAAGAAAATTCGTTTAGAGATAAGAAATTCTATTGGGGTCCTTATGTACCCTACACACTCAATTTTACTGGTAAAAACCATGAAATTTCCTCAATGTAAATTTAAACTATAAAAATTGCAACCTTATTTTCTAGGTATTCTTTTTAAATAGTCTTACATATTAAGTATATAAAATGTTTGTATGGTAAAATAAAAGAATAATTATTTTTTCTTTATAAATATCTACTTTTAAAGGTAAATAATAGCCAAAAATAATTTTTATTTCTAAAAAATTTTTTTTTTCATCTTCTGGTCTACAAGACCTAAAAACAATATTTAATCAATAATATTGATACATTATTTAGTTAATTAGCAAGATTATATAAAAAAAATTAAATCCCCATTTTTCCAATTTATTTTTACTTTTATTTTGTGTTAAATAGATCTACATTAATAATAACTTATTAGTTGGTAATTAAAGAGCGTATTTTTCTTCAAAATAATAAAATTCATAGCTATTAAACTCTTGAAGTTATATAGGTTTAAAAGTGGGGTTCGTAAGGACCCCACTATAGCAATCGCGTTACAAATTTCTCACCCTACCATTCGCGAGTTAATCTAAATATATTTTAAAACGTGTTTTTACCCCCCCCCCCCCCCCCCCTCATAGATTTTAAAATATAGACCCAAAATATTCTAAAAATAGAAAAATCTTATTTTTTTCCATCAAATATCTAAAAAAGTATTATTAAATTTTTAAAAGGCTAACTCTTAACAACGTGTTTAATAAATATTTTTCATTTGAGATCCCAATTTTTAATTTTTTATACTTTTTACAAGCTTATGTTGGTTTAGCGACAAAACGTCTTTTAAAAATATCAGATAATCAAAAATCAATTAGAGATGGTCTAAGCAATGTTCAAATAGTTAACTAAAATTAAACGCTAAGAGCATGGATAAATTACAAAATTTCTTTTCCGAATTAATATAACTAAATTACAATAAAATACATTTAAATATAGCTTAGTTAAACTTTTCACGGATTTTAAGATAACTATATACACAATAAAAAATGTTTAACAATGAGTTAACGTAGTTATCTTGGTCACACTCCAATAATTTCCAGAACTAGGAATTTTTTTTATAATTTTGATTTACTTATAAAATAATGGCCTATAGCTATATTTACTAATATTCGTTCAACCGAGCCACATTAGTAATGCCCGTTGGGTAAAGGGTTATACACTGTGAAAAAGGGTATGGCATTTATTAATTTATAATATGTAACAATTATTATTGCCCCTGAGAATAATTAGAACCATAAAATTCACCATAAAATATCAGGTGTGTTTTCCAACCAGAAAAAAAGATAATTTTTATTAATGTTTTTCGCCATGGAACAAAAATAAAAGGCAAATGAAAATTTTATAAGTGAAATCTACATATGCAAAATCTGAATCCAAATATCAGGTCATGAAAGACAATTTAATATGAGGAAACAAATTAATTAAACATGTACCAACAATCCGTTGGCCTTCCTTCGTTTTTAAGCGTATAATTTGCATTTTAGAAGCTGAAATTGGTGAGGAAACAGACGAATTGATAGTTCCTGAGCTGCCTGCGTTAAAGAGCTCTTCGAGGCAATTCCACACTGTAAGAACAGAGCCTGCGAGCACGTTATATTTTCGGGTTCTAATTCCGATATCACAAGTATGCCCGCTCGCCCGTTTGCGGCAGCTCCCCTTCCTATAAATCATTCGTTATAAAATAAAAAGGGGGAAAAAATAATGATTTCACATTTAAGGTTTAAAATTACAAATTAAAAGCTTTCTTTTCACGTGCTAATCTTTGTCGTTAACATTCAGAAAATATAAGCATAATAAGCATACAACTTATCACTTCAAATCAAAAAATTTGTTCTCTTAAGTGCAGCATATAATTTAAAGGTATAGCTTACCATAACATATGAGTGCATTGTGTAAGGGAATCATTATATATCTTTTCCCAGTGATCTTGAGCCTCTTGTGGGGGAATCTATAAATTTAACAATACATCAATAATAATAAAGAACAAAATTTAAAGTTTATCAACATTTTCAAAATTTGAGTAATTTAACAGCGTTTTATTAAGCCACCAGGTACAATAAATATATTTTAAGATATCTATATGCCTAATTAACCCAATGAAAACTTTAAATTAAGATTATTTCGGAAATCAAAACCTAAAGGTTAAGGTGAGTAAGCAAAAATTTATATAAAATATAGGTAGGCATAAAATAAGAGTAGTTTTTTAAAATGTGCATCCTCCTTTTAAAGATTTTTTACAAAAATGCTTTTAGCGCTTGTTATAAAATAAAAAACAAGTCTATCCGGTTAGACATATTTTGTAAACATATCAAAGTTACTTTTTTATATTAATTTCACTACTTATTTGTAACGGCAATATGCCAAGTATTATAAAAATCCGTGAAAAATGCAAATAGAAGGACACAAGATCGTTCATTTGGGGTTAGAGTAGATGCCAAGCCAATCGATAATAAGATCGGTGCTTTAACTTGTGCCCGGAAAAATGCCAACTAAATAACTAGCAAAATGTCTCAGAGCACTTTTAGTGCCGGACTTTAAATCAGTTTCTCGCTTGCAACGAAGTCTCATATTTCATATATCAATTCGAATGGGACAACACTAGTTTTTTAACGGTTGACGGATGATAGAAAGGTAATAAGCGAATGATGAGCCCCGGCCTACGATACGTTTCAATTTGTCACGATGGAATTGTACTGGTTAAAAAAAGTATGCAACCTAAGTTGCATCAGAATTTGGGATTAAATTTATTAACAACAAAGGACGATGGCGTATTTTGTGTTTTAATTTTATTCGTTATATTGGCCAATGATACTAAATCAGGGTTTGACCTATTCATACATATAACATATCTGTTTTGAGTTTGACGATCAAAGTAGTTGTGGTGGTTAAATAGATTTAATATTACACGCCAGCACCACTTAGGAAAAACGATTGTGAATGACATCTGCCTAATCGAAACAATTTAGTTCAACATAGTTCTTTAATTGGTGTCGTATTTAAAAAGGACTGTAAGTTTTAAGCATTTTAAAAATCTCCATCGGATATTTAATAAAAAAAAGGGTCATTTAAATTCAAACATGTGGCCACATACAACGAAAGTAATATATTTTTGTAGAGGAAAGCGAACGACAAATGCCCTATAATTCTTCCAATGATTCTATTCGTGCTCTTTATTGATTAAATTTTATTATCGTGACGCAAAGACTAAAATCAACAAAAAATAAACTCCTTCGTACCTTCAGCCATACATAATAGGCGCTTAAGAGAACAAAGCCTTACTGAACTTACATAGAGCTCTTGCCGACTCTCTAGATTCAAAATAACAAGGTCAACTTTAAAACAAAAAAAACATTAATTAAAAAATACTTTGTTATAAAGTCGGAAGTGTACATTCATATATAAATATAAACTAACGACTAAATATACATTTAAATAAAATTATGATGTACGGCTAAAAAATAAACCTGAAGTTGAAACTTATTACGTAGAGAAAAATATATACCTTAATAGTAATTGGTAAATGAAAAAACCCTCGCATTTAAGGAATAAGCATAATACCTGCTAACCTAATCTGACACATTTATGAAACAAACACAGAATAAACATGGGATGCAAAAAGGCGGTCATTCAGGAGTGCTGCTATCCAAAAATCACACTTAAAACAATAAATCAAATGCTCTGTAATACAGCCAACTATCTTTTACAATCTTGAAACAGTAGCAACCAGAAAAATTGCAGAGAACCGGACAAGCAATAGAAATGAGAATGCTAAAATGGATTGCAGTAGCACCCAGAAAAGATCATATACAATACTCAAATATTCTAAGAATTTTAACACAACATAAAACTTTACAAAACTGATGGTATCATGCCTCAGGAGGTAAGGCCAATTGAAAATAAATAGTACTCTAATACGACACCAGCGGAATGTTTATAACTGAAAGAAACAAAAAGTGGACCTAAAATAACCTAGGCAAAGTGATAGTTAGCATTAAAATCGAAAACCCAATTACAAAAGATTTAAAGAGCTTACATCGAGGCTTATTAAAAGGTAAAACGAAAAACTAAAATAGGTTAAACAGAAATAAAACTACATATTAGCCCAGAAGGTCAAAAGTAACCAAATCTTTGAAAATGCACGCCATGGTTAATGTGTAGGTAAAATGGAATCAACAGGGATAATCACCAATAAAATATTGTTATGTAATTTTTTTGATCATATAGTGATTGGTAAGACCCTTAAATAGTTTAACTAAGCTATAGTTGATGTTTTTTTTTTTTTTTTTTTTTTTTCTTTTTTTTTTTTTATTTTTATTTTTCCCCAAATCAGCGGCGAAACATTTTTTTTCCCCCCCCCCCCGTTTTTTCCCCCTAAAAGGAAAAGCTAGACGGGCCGTTTTGTAGCTAAATTTTTTATTGGGTAAGGATTTTAAAAAGTATATATAAATATAATTTTCCTTTTAACTTTATATATTAATTTTGATTGAATTATATTTTTTTTAATGAGTGTATTGAAAGGTCCATTGTGTGGCATCTAACCTTCTTAAAAATTTATTGACTATCAAAAAAGAAATTATGCTATATTAATAAAATGTTAACATGTAAAAGCTATAGTTAACTTAAGTTTAAATTTTTAGTCTGTGGGTTTAATAGCTAAAAATAATATAAATATTTGATATAAATATTCTCTACTTTTCGGTATTTTTTAGCGAGAGAGGTCCCACTTTCTAGCTTGCCTTGAAGACCTGTATTAGGTCGGTATATATTAAAAAGTAAATTTTCTGTTGTACTGCCAATATTATCTACACTAGACGGTGCCATTTCAACATGAGGTTTGAGCTGAGAATTAATTGAATTACTATCGTGAGTCGTGTTTTTTAAAATATTTGAAGGGGTGTTTGCGTTGTTTAATGTATTTCGAAGAGGCTTTACCGCTAAAGCTAAGATTGGTGCATATTTACCATACTTTGCCTGTAAATCAAATTTAGAAAAATAACACAGGTCGACAAAAATTAGTGTAAAAATTTATGACATTGAAGAAGTCGGCAAAATTAGTTATTTTGGTGAAGGTCATTTTTTCGATATATAGTAAGAAAGGTGCAGAAGCGAACCTGTATATGACATCAGGCCATCATGGGGAAGAATACCTAAAAAAACTTCAAAAAAATTTCTTACCATATTAACTAATAACTTATATTTCATTTTAATAAAGAAATAAAATTTTAATTATATCAAACTTTTAAATCAACATTTTGTTTATACATTATCCCAACCTAAATAGGACACGATATATTACAGGTTTTGAAATAAAAATATTATTTACAACAGTTTAACTATTTTATATATAAAAATATATAAATATTTTTTGTTTTATAAACATTATTACAAAATTTTAAATGTTTATAGCTATGTTTATAGCTGGCTTACAAGGTTTGATAAAAAAACACGGATTCAAATATCCCCAGGATAGTAGGTCTGGTCTCTGAAGTTAACTCATAGGTCTAAATGTTGACACTTGTTATGAACGGTAAAAATTAAAAATCTTACAGTTTAAGTTAGGTTCAATTTTAGGCATTTAAATCTTGATTTAACCAAAGGTAAATTAAATTAATTACGTAAAAGCAATGAAGGGCAATGTGTTACCATTGCTTTATAACATAATTTTTCGTAAGTTAACGCGTTAAACCCTTTCTCCTTATATTTTTTCCTTTAGGGCCTGGCCTATAAGGTAATTGTTACTTGTTTTGATAGGAAAAAGCCATCTTGTAGGTAATGTTGGTCGCGATATAGTTTTACAGCAGCCTCCCAAGTGAGGCCCCGTTCCACGGTAAAGGACCAGAGCTGAGTAGAGAAAAGGCCGCGTGGGGTAGCAAAATGAAACGATTGTTTACGGAGAGGAATCACAGATTCATTACCGGAGGTACCAAAATCTATATATAAAAATGCAACATGCATAGTATTTTTTTCTAAACATGACGCAGGCATAATTTTAAATTTATTGTTTTTCATTCATATGCATATTAAGAAGTCTTTATTTAAATCTTAAATTCGCAGTTAAAATAACCGAGTTTCAAAGTCGAATAGCGTATTATTTACCACAAAAATGTAACTTAAAATGCAAGAATTGACGATAAAAAAAAACCGCTAAACAGATTTTAAGTCGGACTGTAACAAAAATGGGCTTTTAAAGGTTGTTAAAAAGTTAACTACAGAGATCAAACCTACCATCTTAGGGAATAATCCGTTTACCGTTTTTCTTAATCAAACTTAGTTAGTCAGGTATAAACATTGATAATTTTAAAAAAAGGGTCAAAAAAACAAAAAAGATTCAAAAACAAAAATAAATTGAAATTTAATTTTTGCATATTCACAATAGTTAAATTGTTAAAATTAACACTTCAAATAATATTTTCATTAAAAACCGATAACACTGGACAACAAAATTTAGACGACCCTAAGCATCATTTATGGCAACTATAATTTTTGGTCAAGTTTTTGGCGCTGATCACGAATATGAAATCAGAATTTTAGCCAATGCCTCAAGTTTTTAGTTATTCGGTGTCAAAGTCGAGATTTTTCTATTTTGGGGGTATTTTGGGTTTCTATATCATAAAACCTATGGGTAGTAACAAAAGTTTAAAAATATATTTAGATAACGGAAACATTCATTATTAACGTAAGGCGTTTAAATTTTTTTATTTTTTCATTTTTAATTAGTGGTTTTCGTCATAAAATCCGTTTTTTGGTCCTAATTAACTTGAAAGTAAACTGCTAATAAAATTAGGTAATAACCTTTTTAAACATGTTTTTATAAGCTGAATATGCCAGAGTTTTTGAAAAATCAATAGTAAAAGAAATTTTGTAAATTTTTTTCTAAACTTTGGACGCGGTTTAAAAAAAATTAAAGGCATCGGAAAAAAAACTAAGTCCGGGATCGTTATCGCAAGAAAATTCTCTACAAACCCTCAAAAATCGTTTATGTTGTTTTTTTTGCTGTCCAGTGTAATATATCGTGTCGTATTTAAGTTTGGACGCGAAATAATTTGTATAATATAAATGCCGATAAGAGCTTGATATATTAATAAAATTTATTTCTCATTAATTGTGATTATAAATAACAAGGGAATGTTATATGCAAAAAAGATTTTTTATATTTTTCTTTTTTGGGTATATTTAGATCTGTTTATGTGGTCAAAAAGGCCATTTTTCGTTATAGACGGATCTAAGGAGCCAAAGACGGAAGAAACTAAGAAAAACGAAAAATATTTAGGCCATCATGGGGATGCATTCTTTTATATTTTCATAAAATTCACATTTCTGACATTGATATTTGTTCCTGTGTAATAAGCTTTTGCATAAACATTGAAGTTAGCACCCAATTATAAAAAAGCGAATTCCCATGATAGTCTTATCTAAATATTTTCCTTTTCACAAAGTTTCTACGGCTATTTTCTTAGGTATATACCAAAAATGTGGCCAAATTTGACCAAACAAACAGATTTTGCAACCTAACCTAAAGAGTAAAAATTGTAAATTTCATTTTACATATTAAAATCACTTTACACCTATATTTTTTCTCAAATAAATGAGAAATAAAAATTTTAACTACAAGCTACATCAACATTTAGGTTCTACAGAATATTGGCACCCCAAAATAGGACACGATATATTATAGGTTACAAATAAATATATTAATTGAAGTTATTTCGTAGTATTAAATATAAATATAAGTTTTTTCGATATTTTTTTGTTTTTTTTTATTAATTTTTTTTCAAAAATTTTCAACGTTTAAAGCTTGCTTAAAAAATTTGATCAGAAAAAACGGTAAATGGATTTGAAAATAATTAAGATGGCAGATCTCCCGAAAATTTACTCATACAAATTTCTTCGTCTGTATTACATATAACATGCCAGGACTTATTTAAAGTGTGTAAAACTCGTAAAAAATGGGTTGGTCATAATTCTATTAGAATCCGCTCTTTTTTTTTGTTAAGACTTTTATTTTTTCGTAGCTTTCTTTCAATCACTAAAGGCTTTTTTACCTTTCCTTTCTTCCCCCATTTCCCCAAATTTTTCCGTGGCCAGGTTAAAATAATACACATGGTTTTTCTTGATAATTTTATTTGCAAATTTTACTTTAAAGGACATTTATAAATTCTTAATTTATGTTGAAGTAATACTATAAAATTTAAATGTTGGTTTAATATAAATAGTAAATCGTGTGCAAAAATGTAAAGGGAAGTATCATGCGAGGGTAGCGTTCTTGGCTCATAGGCGAAAAGTCCACGTATATATCCCTGTAGCACTTTTTTAATTTTTTAACACCCATATAAGTTAGCCTAGCATTTGTGCACATGTTTTCAGCAGATTTTTCTGTCAAATGTTTATTTGTCCTTTTTTGTTTAATTTCTTCAACAGTAAGTCATAGAACGGACGCCATATTGATCAGCTTTGTACAAAACTTGTGCCTTGGTGTTCGTAAATTTTTTTAAAAACTTTTAAGGTCCACTAAAAAATATTGCCTCAATGTTAAGTGAGTTAAATTGAGAGTTTTACGTTTAGAGTTAGTAGAGTTAAATTTATGGCTAGGGGGTTTAGGGTAACAGTGGGATTGAAATTAAGGGTAACTGAGGTAAAAATTAGGGTCGTAAGGTGAAGGTAATGTCAAGGTTATATTAATTTTATAGAAGAGATATCTTCTAATTTAATAAATTTTTACATTAAAATGTTTATAAGGAATTCGATGCAGGCATACAATTCATAAATATGTGGAAATAATAATTTAATATTTAATTTATGGAAGCAAGAAAATAGACTATACAATTTTCAGTTTTTTAATGTTGCTATTTCAGATAAATTGATATTTATCATTTTTTAAAATTTTTGACATCAATTTTTCTTTTGTCTTATTTAAAATTTGTGACATCAATTTTCCTTATGTCTTATTTTAAAATTTATGACTTCAATTTTCCTTATGTCTTATTTTAATTTATGATTGCAAAGCGACATTAATTTATTTCTAGAAATTTTCAATGATAATTTGTATAAATGTTCAACCACATCCAGGCACATATTAATTTTCTTGTTGCGGTTTTTTATGCAGAACATAAATAATAACATAGGAGATATAAATGCCTCCTTTTAGATGTAAATTCGTGAATAATTTAATTGAATTCCGTAAAAATTATTTGTTAGCAGAATATAACCAATAACTTTGTAATTTTTCATACTAAGTCATGAATATTTTTAGAATCGCATTGATTGAAAAATTTAAAAAATTTCAATATATATGAAATTTTTATATAAATTTACATTTACGCTAATCTAAAAAATATCCCAACATTGTAAATTCGGTGTATATGGACTCATATAAAACGTTATTACACAAGTTCATTTTACACTAAATAAACCTGCCCTAAAATATCTATTTGAGGTTACATTTTTTGATGAATCTATTTTATTATAAACTAAAAACAATTATTTAAATAATATGGATATATTTTGTAGGTGAAAAATTTTAAAAAAAATCACATTTTTTTTAATTTGGGGGGGGGGGGGGGGGGGGGGTTACAGAAATTTTACAGTATTCATTAATAATTTAAAATAACAAGAGTCCACATTCATCAAAAAAAGATAAAAAAAAATGTCCATAACTTTGACACTCTTTAAGTTATGGCTTAAAATTGCCATAGGGCCCTAACTGATTTGTGTTACAACAACCTAGCCCTCAAGGGGATTCTTGAGGTCGCAAAAGTCAATTTTGTGGGTTATTTTGATGATTCTGAATCTGTAGGGCCCTGTAATGGATGACATAAAAACCGAAAATTTTTAAGAGATCAGGCGATCATTTATATTGTTTTCTAAACTTTTATGAATAATAACTTGTTAAATGCGCCATGATATAGAAAAAATAAAAAGTTTTATATCAAATATATTTTTAGGAAACTTGTGTTGACACAAAGCTATTAGATATACCTAGAATGCCCATGTCCCATTTACCCGACCGTTTAGCTTCGAGAATGTAAGCGTTGAGCGTGTCAGTAAAATATTGAAAAAGGTTATTTTGAAGCCGAACCTTCAGTCCGAGTAACCGGTTCAAAAATTTTGTCATGTTTGACGATTCTAATATATTAAATAAGAAAAAAGGCATTTAAAAGAGCGTTACAACAACGAAAACTTAGAAATATTTAAAAGCTGTTATTTATATATATTTGCAAATATTCATTAGCGAGTTTATCAAATCAATAATATAATTTAATGTTTATTTCGCTTAATATATCTTAAATATAAACCTTTATCGAGATTATATGCATCTTTTTCATATGTTATAAGTCCAACATCAATCAAGCCTTTCCGGGCATCTAACGCATGCAATTTCACAAAATATTATATTACGTTAAGTAAATAAAGATTACTTAAACAGGAAGACAAACTTACAAATTCACCGGTAAGATAAATCCCACTACTACTCTATGCAATTTTTCGGTCAAGAAAAGAAACATTTAGGGAAAACTAATTTCAGATTCGGCTCATGTCAACATAAAACGTGTTGCGCGTCCAAATAAATAGTGAAATTATTTTACCAATTTTATTTTAAAAAGTATAAAAAAATTTCCCTAGTTGTAAAGTTAAAGTTTTAGATCTCAATGTTAATTTCCTCGATTTTTAGGTTAAAATCAGGGCGTATAAATTAAAAATTAGGTTAAAATATAAAACCTTGAAAAAAATCGCCTTTATAATCGGCAGGAGGAGAAACTTGGGATGATCTCGGACTAATAATACTTCGCATTACACTGTCAAGTGCCATCCTTCCGTACTATATTATACAATATCATAATATTAACATATATGTATTTCGAATCTGAAAGAGCTTACTGCCATCATGAGCAAAAAGTTGCTTGAGAAATAATTTTAACATTACAGGCGAAGCAACATAACCTTAGCTATAATATTTGGAAATATATCAAGTGCTAATTAAATACTTTTCCAAATTGTCTCCCTTTTTGCAAACAACAAATTTCTAACTCAAACTAAATTACTTAATGTTTAAGAAATCTTGTTCTCAAACCATACCCTAAACTATTATTCTATAACAACAATTTTTTTCCCTCTTTTTGGCAATATTTGTTTATTAGATATAATATTAACCCTAATGTTTTTTTCTTAAATCATTTATATATATTCGCTTTTAATTTATAATAATGACAAACCTATAATTTTATACACATCAAAATTATATCTATTTGTTGAAAAAAAATTACCATAACATCACCGCGTCTTAATTGCAGTTCCTCAAAAAGATATTTTCGTATTTTATTATTTAATGAAAATTAATGTCACGACAGTAAATTTTCATTTTTTATAAAAAAATTTTCAGAGCAACTTGTTCTTTTAGTATTCTAGCCCTAGGTTAAAACCCTTAAACGTTAACTGAAGTTTGGACTTACACATAACTAATTAAACATGTCGACAAAAAATAATACAAAAAAATTTTAAAGTATTTAATATCCAGTTAATAAAGTCGGCCGAAAACATTTTTGAAAAAATAAAAAGTGCACTTTCAAGTCACACTCTTTTATTTATAATGAGATATTATATCTGAATTTATATAAACATAGATAAGGACAAGTTCAAAGTAAATTAATTTTTTTCAAAATTTTCAAACTTTTATAAAAATAAATTATCGATTATGTTTTAAAATTATTTAAGCGTTAAAACCTGTGAAAATATTTAACTTTATTTATATGGATCACAAACTTGAAAAATTTGCATCCTATGTAAAACAATTTTTTATAGGACATTGTAAATTTCCCTACATAATATATCAAATTTTAAAAATTTTCAAAAAAAAAATGAATAAACTTTGGGCGCGCCCAAGCACAAAACGTTTTAAATTTTAAGATGTAGTTCGCACGATAAATTTTGTACAATAAAAAACAGTTAATTTGTTTATTAAAAATTGTTAAAATAAGTAATTAACATGAATATGTAAAATATAATCAGTCTTTAAATTTTTTTTGAGTTCCTATGAGTTCTAAACAAGACTGACAAAAACGGGGAATTTATTTTCATATCTAAAGCTCGACAAATTTTTGAGAGTTGTGAGCTAACTTTAGAGACCCTTATTGTGATTTTAGAGGCCGTTTACCCTTTTATCCAATCAAACTTTTTAATCCAGCTATAAATATTAAAAATTTTGGGGAAAAAAGTTAAAAAAAAAACAAAAAAAATGAAAAAAATTATTTATTATAACATTGTTAAATTCAAATTTTAAACAATATTTTATTTCGAAACCCATAAAATATCGTGTCCTTTTCAAGTTAAGGTGTAAAATATTCTGTAAAACCTAAATTTCTTATTATTTGATATGAAAAATAGGTAATTTCAATAATTTTTATTTTTTCTCTTTAGGCATTTTTGAGGTCGCAAAATCAGTCAATTTTGTAACTTGACCATATGTTCAATTTATATCTAAGAATTAAGTCGAGTTCGGAAGAAATTTCGAAAAAAAAATTATTTAAGATAAGGCCATCGTGTAAATTATTTTGCCGAAATGCCCTATATTTCGGTGGTCACTCATTGAGTCGACCTAAGAAACCGACATATAAAATTTATTGATATCGCAATAGATAGGCATTCAACGTTAATAAATTATATGTATATTATTTAGAATGGTTATCAAAGAGCGTAATCACAGTTTAGAGCGTTTTATATCCATTTTTCATAATTTTATATCCATTTTTTCACGGTATTGCCGAACTTATATTTTCGATGTTAAAATTGAAAATTAATAAGTGTGTCTTTTTGGATATATAAAAGTAAAAATTAAACTTTTAAGGTAATATACACCACATGATAAATCTATAAATAATCCAAAAAATATAGCACTAATTAGAATCTATAGAGTTTACATTAATTTTTATTACAGATTAGCCATTTCATAAATAGCTATATGATAAAAATTTCCTTCTATTAAAAGTTATGTGGCAAACAATACAGCTCCTCAAAAACACTTTAATAAATATACTTTGTTATCAAAATTGAATTGACTTAAATCGCGAGATTCTGTTGCTCTTCGATCACCATGTGTAAGAGCCCCCTAAGTATAAAAAGATCAATTAAAAGTAAAGTTAGATGTAATAACTGAACCGGCTCTAAAGCCCAAGATTGAAAGGGCCAGGAGTTATATAAAAAAACGTGAGTAGGTTATATTGCATTAAATTTCGTTTCACATGTTACTTGATATTATTTATTTGACAAAAATGCTGTGATGTAGTAAAGAATATAAGTTACAAAGGTCTAAAACATTTCTATCAGGTAATAAATATATTAAGACCTTCGCCTTTTTTCAAATCCTTTTTACGTTTTTTATACCGCGCTTTTTTAGTCGGTTATGAACGTATATAGTTTAAAAAAATGAGTACAGTAAAAATTGCCTATCTTTTTGATAGAATATATATGTTTAACTCAAATAAAATATTAAAAAACAAAATATAGACAAACCGTCACTTGTTTTTCCAGTATAATAATTTTTGAAATAGTTTAAGCTAAATTTTATTTTAGGGGTAAATTTGTTGCTTAAGTTTTAGGTTAAATATCCATCTTAAATGATTAAGTCTAAGGCTATATAATTGCCCTAACTCGGAAAAATTGGCGTTTAATTTTAAATAGCAAAATTTAAATATTATAATTAATAAAAAATTAGAGGCGATATCAAATGACTTAACTAGTTTTTTTAGTCTATAGGTCAAAGCATTATTTACGTGTCTTTTCATGGGGTAATTAATCCTAAGTTAAATTTTGGCCGATGATAACATAAAAGACTAAAAAGATCAATTATAGTCGATTTCCAAACCGTCTAAATTAACTTTGTAATCTTTGTTACAATAAAATGGAATTAGTAAACCAAGGATTCCAGGCGTTTTGCAACGATGGAGGCAAATCTGCGTTCCCCGGCAAGTTGAGAGATTAGGAAGATATATTCGGGAGCGCTTACCTGATTAGATCGGTGGGTGCGACCTTTAATTAGTTATAAATTAAACTAACAAAAGGATTTTAAACTTTATTATCCTTGTTTTGCGATCCAAACTCAAATTACAATATATTTAAAAGTTACACTATCATAGAAAAATAGAGTAAATTACCGAACTGCTGGATAGCCTTGTCGGCACTCCACGGAAGTTCGAGCGTTATGTGAACTCGGCGGAGTTGATTTAGGGAACGACGATCTGACTGAAGTGAAATACCTGAGCTAGCAGCCTCCGATATAATTGCAATTTTCTGCATTAATAATTATCCGCAAATATAGACAAGGGTAATTAATACAAGCCAAACTAATGGAAAATAACGTTAAGGCACAAAAAAATATTTAATTAAAAGTGTTGTGTTGAAATTTTTTAAAAGCAACTTAAACGCATTTATAATTAAAGTTCAATCCGGGCGGTGATACTCCGGCCAAACAGAGATATTTTTAACTTAAGCCCGGCCCGAAACTTGGATTATCCCGGGCGGCCAAAATTTCAAATAAGACCCAAAAATACAATGAATTGCTATTACACTGGACAACAAAAAAAACAATATAAACGATTTTAACAGGGTTCTTGGAATAACAATCCCGGGTTTAATTTTTCTTCCAGCTTCCAATTTTTTTAATACTGCGTCAAAAGTTCAGAAAAAAATTTTCAAAATTTTTAGAATTAATTTACCAAATAATTTATTGGCATATTTAGATTCCCTAACGAAAACATATCTATAAGAGGTGTTAAAATTAGTAGCAACTTTCAAGTTATTTAGGATCAAAAAACGGATCTATGACAAAAACCACTAAATATAAAAAAAAATAAAAATAAAATATCAAATATTATTGAAGGATACAACGCCCTACGTTAGTGATGAATATTTCCTAATATATACTTTGAAACTTTTGCTTCTCCCAGAGGTTTTATAAAACATAAGCCCAAACCCCAAAAATAAAAAATTTTAATTTGACATCGAAAAACTAAAAATCTGAGGTTGGCTATAACTGATTTCATCTTCTTAAGCACCAAAGACTTGACCAAATACGACAAATGAGCTTAAGGTCGTCGAAATTTTGTTCGGTATATTTAATATACAGAGTGTAGAAGTCATAACCTTTATTGTGTGTTAAAGTTCTTTTTTGGATTGTTAACAATAGTTGAATGAAAAAAAATGAATATAAAAAAATTGGCCCGGGCCTTCGAGCAAATCGGCGCCAAACCGCGTTCGAACTTGATCTGAATATAAATAAAACAAATCTTTATTAAAACTGCCAAAAATATCAGACCCGACTTATAATAATTTTTGGTCAACCGTAATTAGTTTATTAGCCTTCCTTTAATTTAAATAACACAGGTCAACAATTATTTGAGAGTTATGAGTTAACTACAAAGATCAAACCTGCTATCTTAGGGAATATCAAATTCGTTTAGCGATTTTCCTAATCAAACTTACTTAGTCAGTTATAAACATTAAAAATTTTAGAAAAAAAGGTTAAAAAACCAAAAATGATTCAAAAACAAAAATAAATTGAAATTTTGTATTTGCATATTTACAATAGTTAAACTGTCAAATTTAAACTTCAAATAATATTTTCATTAAAAACCGATAATATATCGTGTCGTATTCAAGTTTGGAAGCGAAATATTTTTATTATCTAAATGCCGATGCAAGAGCTTGATATATCAATAAAAATTTTTTTCCATTATTTGTGATTAAAAATTTTAGTTACATAAAAGATTTTTAAATTTGTTCTTTTTAGGGAATATTTAGATCTGTCAATTTGGTCAAAAAAGGCCATTTTTCGCTATAGACGGATCTAAGGAGCCAAAGACGGAAGAAACTAAGAAAAACGAAAAACACATATAAGATTAGGCCATCATGGGGATGCATTCTTTTATGTTTTCATAATAATCACGTTTTAAATATTTGTTGACCTGTGCAATTAGATTTATACACCTATTAGGAGTATAGATACATATATGTTATTATCATTGGATTCTTTAATTTTAGCGTTCCATTTTAAGAGTACAAGAAATTACAACCTTGATGACATGACAGTCTCTTGGATTAAAAAACTCATTTATATATAAATAAAAAATATAAGGAATAAATACCAAAAGTCCGACTCAGATACAAAAAAATGCAATTAAGATTTGATTTTAATCAATCGATCCGAACAATATTTTGGAAGTACCGGCACTAAATTGGGCAATCCTAAGGGTCCCAATAAAACAAACAAATTTAGTGAGATATGAATTAGAATTTACACTAAGCCATTATATTCCTTCCCAGACCACCCGATATTTATCAACATTTACCCGGCCCGATTTTTTCTTAATCAGGCCCGGTTTGTTTTTTCGGGCAGGCCGACACGGGACCGGGCAGGAATTCGGGTCCCGGGTATGATTATATAAACAGAAATATGAAAATGAAAACCTTCAGACCGTCCATAAAGCGTTTCTTTTCACGCATGTTGACCGATTCTAAAGGGACATCGACTTCACCACGCGTCTCGTAAATTACAGAGCCATCTGCCTGAGCCACAACCCTTCCCTTTCGACCGGTCATCTATAAAATAAAGCTTACAAGATTAAAAGGCAAAACAGTAATAATATTTTCAAGATATTAGCTTACAAATTTGATCATAATTTACCTAAAAGGCAAAATAGTAATTATATTTTCAAGATATTAAAATTTTACCCGAAAGGCAAAATATTAATATTTTTAAACATTATAACAATTAAACAACTGTAAATTAAACACGTTAAATTTTAACAAATATCACTGGAATTAAGTGTAACGTAAACATTCCTAACGTTGTCTTTTGTTTTAAACATTTTTTAAGATCAATATGTGAGAATTAAAAATGGTTCATTCATTTAAACGAAAATTTATAAAATCCCAAAATTTTAAAAACATGGGTTTTTGAAAAAAGTTAACCATTGTTTTCTACAATTTTTTTTACACCCCGAGCAATTGCTCTGAATATATTAAGTTTTTATCCAATTTCAATTGTTAGGCAAAACCTTTATCTTGCCACCAATATTTGCGGGAGGTCAGCTAATTATCATTTCAATACGATTCCTTTAAGGACTTTAATATTTCAAAATAATTTTCTACACTGAATCAATATTTTTTTTATAAATATTTTCCAAAAAATCCATTGAACGCACCAACATTAATTAGAGGGTAGAATAAATTGCACATGCACAATATCGTTGTTCTAAATTGCAACACAGGCAACTATTTATTGCTCTATGCGCGCGAAATAATTGGTCTGCGTACGAGTAATTGCTCTCTGCGCACGAACTGAAGGTATAAGCATATAGCGTATTTTTTGGTCTTGCCCCAAATATTATCAAACATTTAAAATACGGTAGAATATGTGACAATTTTTTTTGTGATACGGATATAACTTACGAATAATTTTCAAAATCGTATTTTATCATATGTGTTTTATATCGTAAGGTATTTCTGTGGGTTGTATATTTAATACTCGGACTGCCCGTATTTTGTTTACCCAACCTTGTCTACATAGCTCGGAAGATCTTGATGGCATGTAAATTTACACTCAAGTTAGGCAGCGTTGAGCATTTTTCTTAGAGCCTAGGCAAACCTAGGTCATCGGCGCGTATTAAATCTCATTTAACTAGGCGGGACCTGCTGTAGAGTTGAAAGTGGCAAAGCCCTCGGGTAAGCCGTTTTCAATAAAAAAGGTCTGGAGGAAACTCCTATACCACAGGTTTTAGCTTTTTACATAAGTTGGTTATAGAAATTTTAGCATATTTGGTCCGTTTTTTAAATATATTGTGACTTGGAACAAAAAGAAGTGTCAAATTTTAAGTTAGCAGATAACGGCTGTTCGAAAAACGATTGCCAGGTCGAAAAATCACTGAGTGGGAAAAAATAAATTATAGGGAAAAAAAATCCCCATGATGGTCTTATCTTATATAAATTTTCTGTTTTCCGAAGTTACTTCAGATCAGACTTGGCTAAGGCCAAATCTGACCAAATTGACAGATTCCACCTCGAGAATACCCAAATGAAAAAAATTTAAAAATTATTTACATATTGAAATCTGAGAAATAATATTATTAAATATATGAAGCTCTTACATCAACATTTAGCTTATCAATAATATTTGGCACCCCAACCTAAATAGGACATAATAATCGGGAATAAAAATATTATTCAAATTGAATTTAGCATTTTAACTGTTTTATATAGAATTCTTTTAATGTTTTTGTTTTTGAATCTTTTTTTAAACATTTTTTTTAAATTTTAAATGTTTATAGCTGGCCTAAAAGTTCCATTAGAAAAAACGGTAAATGGATATGAAAATCCTTAAGTTTAATCTCTCAAGTAAATTATAACTCATAAAAATTTGTGGACCTGTGTATCAGGCTTGACCTGTTATTACAAGCATACTTTAAATCACAGTCGGGATCGGGTTGACGAGCTTGAATAGTGGGCCTTAAACATTTTTTTCGAGACATATCGAATAAAAAGGATTTGAACTGGGGCGGGTTTGTGTTTAAGATGTCTGGTGGGCCGGACCTTAACAAGAGGGTTTATATTTCTCCATATTAAAGATACCAAGGACACGATAAAGAGCCGGGCTGTAGGCCTTCATAAAAATTTATTATGGGCCGGGCCGAAAATAAATAATTGAGATCGAGGCGGATCGAATAGATTAAAAAATTCGGGCGGGCTGGGCCCTTTCACAGGGTTTTATAGAAAATTTTCTTGCGATAACGATCCCCGGTTTAGTTTTTTTCCCAATGCCTCCAATTTTTCTTCCAAAAAATTTATTTGCATATTTAGATATGAGAAACATATCTAAAATTAGAATTTACTTTCAGGTTATTAAGGATCTAAAAACGGATTTTATGAGGAGAGCCACTAATTTTAGAAGAACATAAAAATAAAAAAACTATAAAAGTTAAACGCCTTACGTAATAAATTAATGTTTCCTTTTTCTAAATATATTTTTAAACTTTTGTTTCTACCTATAGATTTTATAATATGGAAGCCCATAATATCTTAAAAACAGAAAAGTCTCATTTTTAACATTCATTAACTAAAAGTTTGAGGCATTGGCTAAAATCCTGATTTCATATTCGTAATCAGCACCGAAAATGATAGTTGCCATAAGCCTAAGGCCGTCCAAACTATGTTGTCCAGTGTAATAGACTGGGCAATCGTGATCTTTCGGAAAACCGTAAATTTAGTTTCTATCCCATTATTTAGCAACTTTTTATTTGCTTCAAATTTATTATCATTAGTTAATATAAATCTACACATTTGTTTATTTAAGTAAAAGTGTTTTGTGAATAGAAATATTCAACGTTTTAATTTGAATATAATTTGGAATAACAAAATTTTCGGCAGCGTTTTATTAATGCCATCTATAATTTTCTCCGAATAATAATTTTCAATTTAAATAAAGTGGTTTTAGATTCAATAACCTCATCATTAAGGCAGACATTAAAAATAGAATTTTTTAGTGGGAGTTAATATTTAAATGTTGAATCGAGAGGCGATATTTTTATTGAATAACAAAACATTACATGTAATAGCATAATATAATTGCGAGCATAATTGTTTAATAGGCTGCGGCTAGTGAAAAAAAAGTTTTTAAGAAATAAAATCGAGCGCCTTTGTTTAACATTAAGGTGGCATAAAAAAATTCAAGAAACTGAAAATATTTTTTAACAAAAATATTTGTTAGGCATATCCTAAAACGACCATACATTAATTCTCATGTTTTAATATTAGCCGTTAAAATTTAAAAAAATTTTTTTTTTTTTTTACAATCTTGAAAGTATTAGCCGCAACCTTAAATAGCATACTGGATGGTCATAATGTAAATATCTTAAAGTGGCACAAAATTCTTTTTATATTACATTCGTGGTTTTCTGAGTCTTTTTCTTAAGCTTTTTGCCTAATTAAGACCATATGCACTCTAATAATCATTCTCCATTTAACTCCGTCTAAAATGCATCAAGTTGCGGTTATTGCTGCTAACTTTGACCTTTTATACACATGTTTAGAAACAGTCTTTGTATTTTCCTTCTGTATACATTTTGCTGACCACATTAACGTTGTAATTGCTACCTTTTGGCTCTAATTATACCGTATTTAGGACATGGAGTCAACAATCTACTTCGATTGCATATGGTAGCATCCCCTTTTCCCAGACTCGCTCATACCTCCGGGCCTCTATTCTTATTTAAAATTCGCAGTGGTTAAAAACAACTACAATAGTTGTTATCTTTTCGCTTTGTGTGACCTTAACATCTAAGGCGTGATACAGTAAACTTAAGGATTGGTGTTATGTTTTAAGAATATAAGTATTTTATTTCTTGATGATTTTAATACACCTTAGCATTCATTGTATGATAAATACCTCTTATAAGTCTCGGACCAAATATTTTTTAAAAAAAATTTAATAAATCTTTTATTAAACCAGATAAAATAAATAAATTGTGCGGCAAAAACCTTTTCTTTTATGTAAACAGAAAATGCTTCATAGAGTACACAGGTCAACAATTTTTGATAGTTATGAGTTAACTACAGAGATCAAACCTGCTATAGGGAATATCATATCCTTTTACCGTTTTTCCTAATCAAACTTATTTAGTCAGTTATAAACATTGAAAAAATGCCGATGTAAGAGCTTGATATATTAATAAAATTTATTTTTCATTATTTGTGATTAAAAATATAAGTTACAAGGGTTTTTTTTTGCAAAAAAGATTTTTGAATTTTTTCGTTTTAGGGTAGGGTATATTTAGATCTGTCAATTTGGCCAAAAAAGGCCATTTTTCGTTAAAGACGGATCTAAGGGGCCAAAGATGGAAGAAATTAAGAACGAAAAATATATATGAGATTAGGCTATCAAGGGGATGCTTTTATGTTTTTATAAATTTCACGTTTCTGACATTGATATTTTTTGACCTGTGGTATAAGCAACAAAATGAAATTTTCTAATTAATTTATAACGCAATAATAATTCAAAAACTAATGAAATGTTGCACAAATAAAAAAACACTTTTATTATGTGTGTGTAAAAGCGCTGGATCTAAACTTTAATGGGGCAGAAACATATGAGGATGTATATTAAATATAGTCAAATTTGTTTTAATACCTCGGCAACTGCATCGGGGCCCCCGAGTTCTTCAATAAGTTGGTCGAGTGTGTTTGGGGGTAGACGATCGCCTAACTCTTCTATTTCGGCAAGGAGTTCTTGCTTCATGAGGGTAATTTTATCATGGCTTGCACCAAAGAGTTCAGAAAAGGCAAGATTGCTACTGTAATTATCACCGTCTCCTAAAAGCATACGCTTAAAATAATAAATAGGCCGACAAAACTAAACTTTTAAAAGTTAAATAAAAGTCAGGTCAAATAAATTTAGACTATGGTTGAACTTAATTTATATAATGATTTATGTCTTCTTCACGTTTTTCTTCATAAAACAATTTTACACAGCTCGACGATTTTAAGATAGATGAGACATTTTTAGAGACCAGGCCTGCCAGCTTATGGATTTCTAAATTACTGTTTTTTAACCAAACTTTGAAAGCCAGCTATAAACATTGAAATCGTTTGATAAATGGAAAAATAAATTTATATATGAAGCAGCTAAACTATAAAAGTTAAACTTCAAATAATATTTTATTTAAAGCCAATATAATATCGTGACCGATTTAGGTTGGAGTGTTATTCTGTATAACCTAAATATTGATGTAAGAGTTTGATATACTTTAAAATTACTCAATTATGAAAAATAGAGGTTACAGATGGTCTCAAAATTAAAATTATATAATTTTTTCTTGAAAAATTTAATTAAGGTTCATTCGTGAAATTTAAAAACCCCGGCCTTGGCCCTGCTAATGTAATAACAAATTTTATAATAGTCATTTATGCGACCTTAAAAATAAATACATTTTATTCAATTTTGTAATAAATCGTGATGAACTTTTAATCTAAATTAATGAGTTTAGATTTGTACTACGATATTTCGCTATAGCCTTTGACGCTAACGTCCAATAACACATTTTGACAAATTTTGAGATGTGTAATTTTAGAGAACAAACCTAAATTAGGGATTTTCAAATCTGTTTACCGTTTTGTCTAGTTAAACCTTGTAAGCAATAAACATTAAAAATCTCTAAAAAAAAGTTACATAAATCTATGAGATTAAAAATCTAAAATAAAATAAATAGAAAATAGTTATATAAATAGCTAAAATTCAATAAAATAATATTTTAATTTTTATACTAAAATGTCGTTGTGAGGCTGCAAAATATTTTATATATTAAATTATGTTGAAGCTTGAACAAAAAAAATATCGCTTTTAGATGAAAAATTGATACAGATAATTTCAATAAAAAAAAGTTTTATATATTTTTTCCCTTAATAATTTTCAAAGTCGCAAAATCATTCAATTTTGCAATTTGGCCATTTGATCATTATGGCCCTCTCCAATTAGTGATTCGAAAAACGGACAAAAATATTAAAGATAGGGCCTTAATGTTGATTATGTTGCTAATAAACTTCGTTGAATATTTTTTGTTTTTGTACAGTGTAATATACTGTCCACCGGCAATATAAGCTTTGTACAAACATTATTTTGTCGGCGTGTGTAACGCTGATATTTATAACACAGGTAAACAATTTTTTGAGAGTTATGAGTTAACTACAGAGATCAAACCTGCCATCTTAAGAAATATCAAATCCGTTAACCGTTACTAATCAAACTTAATTAATCTGTTATAAACATTGAAAATTTTAGAAAAAAAGGTCAAAAAAAACAAAATTGAAATTTTATTTGTGCATATTTACAATAGTTAAACTGTTAAATTTAAACTCCAAATAATATTTTTATTAAAAACCGATAATATATCGTGTCGTAATTAAGTTTGGACGCGAAATATTTTGTATTATCTAAATGCCAATTTAAGAGCTTGATATATTAATAAAAAAAAATTTCCATTATTTGTGATTATAAATTTAAGTTAAAAGGGATTTTAATATGCAAAAAATTTTTAAATATTTTCTTTTTAGGGTATATTTAGATCTGTCAATTTAGTCAAAAGGCCATTTTTCGTTATAGACGGATCTAAGGAGCCAAAGACGTTAGAAACTAAGAAAAACAAACACATATGAAATTAGGCCATCATGAGGATGCATTCTTTAATGTTTTCATAAAATTCACGTTTCTGACATAAATATTTGTTTTGTTGACCTGTATAATAATCATAACTTAAAGAATGGTAAAAAAAGATAAATATTTAAAAAGCTAAGGGCAAACCATTTAAAGACGGAGCGTGAGAAATCAAGGAAGCGGAGTATGTATATGATGAGGTAGAATTAGAATTCGGTAATGAAATGGGTATGTTTTCTTTGGTAAATTTTGGCGAGAGCTGAGGGTTTGACGTTTTAGGAGATTCCCTTGTGATATTCGGGTGCCCATTTTGGCGTTCTTTATGTTTCTTAGAATGTTTTCTGTGCCTGGCTAAATATTAACAGTCAGCAACATATATGTAAAATATCGAGAAATATCACAAAAAATTTGACACTTAATGGTCCCCATGATTACCTTATCTCATATAAATTTTCCGTTTTCCAAAGTCTCTTTCTCGGCTATTTCAGATACGACCATATCGAAAAAATGGCCATAATTGATCAAATTGACAGATTTTGTGACCTCGAGAATACCCTAAAGAGAAAAAATTCAGTTATTCAAGTATAATTTTCTTATTAAAATCACTTGTAACATATATTTTTTATCTCAAATAATGAGAAATAAAAGTATTTCAAGCTAATCGACATTTAGATAATTCAGAGGCATCCAACCTAAATAGGACACAATATATTATCGGGTTGTAATGAAAATATTATTTGAAGTTTGAATTAAACAGTTAACCTGTTGTGAATATAAAACAAAATTTTAATTTATTTTTGTTTTTTCAACATTTCCAAATATTTTCAATTAGCTGTACAAATTTTGATTAGAAAAAACGGTAAACGAATGTGAAAATCAGATAACAGGTTTGGTCTTTGTAGTTAGCTCATAACTCAATTATTTGTTGACCTGTGATATAGGAGATTATGACAAAAATGGTTTATTAGAAAATGTACAAAAATAGCAAGCCAATGCGATAATATACGAAACTGCTATTATACATTGAGTAGATTGTATGACATTAAGCGATTCAGGGCAAAAATTGTGCCTTAAGATTGACTAATAGCGTGTTTTTTCGTATACTCGTTATTTATCTATGGCATAAATAAGCTGTTACCCTAAAATTTTGCTAAAGGTACAAAGCTGATAAAAACGATTCGGCTAAATATATAGTTTCATTAAACAGTTCGACATATAGATATATAAGCTAATTTATGAGATCCAACCCAATATCTTTGGATTTTGCAAATTCTTTTACCCTTTTTTAGTCATACTCTGTATGTTAACTATAAATAAAATTTATGTGAAAGTGTAAAAAAAAACAAATAAGATTTAAAAACTAAACAATATTGAAAAATATTTTAAATATATATAAAAGAGCTAAACTGTTAAAATCAAACTAAAATGTTGTGAAAATATTCTGTATCTTATATGTTAATAAAAGAGCTTTGACCTTAAAAATTTAACTTCATTATTTTGTATGAAATAACAGATAAAAAATATAAATTTTGTTTCTTTGGGGGTTCTCAAAGTCGCGTAAACATTTGCCAAATTTGGCCATTTTTCAATGGTTGTGGGTCTTTTGGGGCCCAATATGAGTGATGATTCCAAAAGCAAAAAACTAAAATCAACCTGTAGATTATCTCGTTGCAATTTTATAATCCTCACCAAAAACTGTAGGCCTGAAAACACATTATAAATAAAAAAGGAAAAGCAGATTATAAAAATTTAGAAAAAAAACTATAAAAAGCTATAAAATTAAAAAACCTGAATAATTTAGATAAGAAATGGTACCTAGTCTCTCACGAATATCATGTCTTGTAGGGGTCTCTTCTTCCGAGAAGCGAGGACTATTTTGAACATAATTATCTTCATCATCGTCCTCACCGAATTCGGAGAAAGGATTTTTGCGTTTGTTGGTATTTTCGGTACGAGGAGCAAAAGGCGAACAACTACGGCTGTGTGTTGTGGGCGATTGACTATTGCTACTACTGCTATCAAGTTGACTTACGGGAGAGGCAAGACCTCCGTTTACACTGTTGGTTTTAGACGATGGCGAGGCCGGGTTAGATATTACCCCGGTGTCTGAATAATTAGGGCGTGCATCATCGCTATCACTACTATCTCCGTCTGCGCCTTTATCGTCGTGGGTTGAGCTACAACATTAAATAATAAAAGATAATGATTAGGAATTAAGAATTACCCAAGTTTATGCTTTTATTTTATTATAAGGTATATTAAGCAAGTCCATAAAAATTTCAGATCAAAAAGTCAATAATTTAAATTAGTCCTCCCGTTTTTTTTTCTTTCTTTTATTTGATTTTTCATTTGAATCTTTCGAAACCTGCCAATTATATATATGGTAAAAATGTCAAAAGTACCACTTTAAGCGACAAGACTAAAAAGCTAAAAATATCGAAGGTACATTTTTATAAAATTAAAATTTAAAAAAAAAGTTTTAATGACTATTTTTTGCCTAATTTTGATTTTATAATAATAGTTATATAAAAAAATGAAAAATGTTTAATAATCAAAATGTCAGATTCAATTAATATTAAGCATGTTGTTTTCTATTAATAGAGGTAATAATCTTTCTTTTTCGTTTTCTCCAGTCAAATTCTTACCTTAAAATTACGTCATTTGCGATAAAAATAAAACTTACAAATTATTTGAAGATTGGACAAAATTAACAAATACTTTAATAAAAGCTGCGTCAGGGTATAAATTTTTTAGCAATAATAAAATTTAAAAGTATTTTTTTTAATGTGTTAACTTGTATAACGTAAGTCAACAAATTTTTTAATATTATGAGCTAACTACAGAAATCAAACCTCATTTTAGCGATTTTTAAATCAGTTTACCGTTTTTTATAACACATCAACAAATTTTTGAGAGTAATGAGCTAACTATGGAGATCAAAACGGCCATCTTAGGGATTTTCAAATCCGTTTACCGTTTTTTCTAATCAAACTTAATTAGTCAGCTATAAACATTAAAAATTTTAGAAAAAATGCCAAAAAAACAAAAAAGATTCAAAAACAAAAACAAAAATAAATTGAAATTTTCTTTTTGCATATTTAGAACAGCTAAACTGTTAAATTCAAACTTCAAATAAAACTTTTATTAAAAACCGATAATTTTTTGTGTCGTATTAAAGTTTGGACGCGAAATGTTTCGTAATATCTAATTGCTCATGTAAGAGCTTGATTAGGGTATTCTCGATCTGTCAATTTGGTCAAACAAGGCAATTTTTACGATACGGACAGATGTAAGGAATTAAGGCCGGAAGAAACTAAGAAATACTAAATATATTAATGAGATAAGGCCATCATGGGAATAAATACTTTTATTTTTATGTAATTTACAATTGTGCCGTTGATGTTGACCTGTAAACATTTAAATGAAAAAATTTAATCTCCCAATAAAATAAAATAACATTTAAAATTTCCAAAAATAAATTAAACAATCTTTATCAATGCTTGCTAATTATCTCAAAATCTGAATTTTCAGATGTATAAAGATAATCACCTATCTAAAAGTGGGCATATTTTCCTGTTCTTTTGCAGTTTCACTTGGAAGCGGACGAATTTATAGTCTAACAAGAGAACTGTTTAAGTAGGACAATAAATTTTTTTAAAATTAAAACATATTTTTATACAAATCTACGACCCATTAACCTACAAAGAAAGATCAACATCAAGAACCGAATAAACGACCATCAAAAAATTGAGAATAATTGGAAAAAATCGCAAGACGTTTTTTTAGGTCATATACAATTAGAATGTGATTAATCAAACCTTTCAACGGAATTTGACATTGGTTGAGCTTCAATATGTGTAGATGGTGCGTGCAGTTTCGAACTGGCAAAACTAAGAACTTGAGCAACTTTAGCCTTAAGAGCGGTCTCTCTTTCAACACGTTCTCGTTGCCTAATGGCATATTCTTCCCTTGCAAGTGTAAACTGATTTGTTGCTTGATTCAGCGCCGAATTACGGGCGGTGCTCCCTTATATTTTAAGGATAAAATTATACCGCAACAATTTCAACCTAAAACACAAGTGGGCAGGCCAAGGAAAAATTTCGGGGCAAAATGTTCGATATGTCTTTTGATTAAAACACCAAGCCCTTTGTTTGTTACTATAATTTTAAAAATTAGGTAAAATTCTTATTTTTATTAATATACTTTAGAGCCGGAAGGACCAAAGATTTTAAAAATCTGCTTAGCCGAGGCGAATTAAAATAAAAAACTTCTATTAGGGGCAAGCTTGGAACCCTAAAAATCACTGATGGCGATTGTGCACCTTAATTATAAATAGAAACAATAAATATAAGGAATGAAAAACCACTTACATTTGCTAAGTTTGGGTCTATCTGGATTTAGCAAATAGGAATTGTGAAAACCGGAAACAGAAAATTTAGTCTTTGCGCTAAACGAGGCATCATTGTCCGTGGATGCTGTTTCCAAAGAATTTATGTTATCAGGGAAATGCTTTTCGATTAACGATTGGAAAATGCCTCTAAAAAATATTTACCGTTTTAACCATTAACTTTAAAATATTAATTTTTAAAAGTTCAAATTAGGCAAAAAATATTAATTAATAACTTATTTATAAAAAAAAACTTTTAAAATTTTGGTTTAGGAGATAAATCACACCATGTTGCTAGGCCAATATAATTTCATGTTTACCAAAGATACCAATTTTAAGTTGGCAAGAACAACTTTAATTTTTCAACGTATTTAACACCTCAGGTCAACATATCTTTTAATTTAACCCACTGTCATAAATATCCCTAGTCTTCTATTAACATTATATTAAATTTATTTTTTCTCATATAGTTTTCGGCAAATGGGCAGAGAAAAAGAATGGAGAGGCAGGCAAATGCAAAAAAAATTTACCACTGTTAATATTTAATTTCTTATATATGGTCTAGACCAGGGCTTCTTAAACTTTGTAATTCCCACCCCAATTATAATCGTGTTTCTTATACCCCAACAAATATAAAAGAAAAATAAATTAATATTTTTTGATGATATATTTATTAGGTAACAATATACATATGCATATGAAAATATATAAATTTAGAATTCGTTTTGAAACATATAAAAATCTAAAATTAAAATTTGCACAAAATGTTATAGAAATGTTTTTATTATAGTTTCAAAAACAAAAGTGGATTCTGACAGTCTTTATCTCGAAGATATTCAAGACATATTGCAGATTGTATTTGTAATTGTTTTTTTACAAAAGACGTTCCCAGAGACAAACTTTATTAATTCAATTGGCTGGTGGTAGATCCAACAATATACGAGTATAAATTAAATTTTTTTAAACTGACTAATTTGAAATAACATGCACTTCGTTCACAATCATACAATGGCTAAATAAAAAAATAAATCTACATTTTTTATAAATTTCTATAACATCTTCTGATTCATAGTAAATTTATACAAGATATTATAATAATCGGAATAGAAATGCTGGTATAAACAATCTTTCAGAACCAGAAGATTTTATGATATATTTAGCTACGATGATTGTTATTTTTCTAACAATAATTTTACTAGTTAAAAAACATTTTTTGTTAAATTGTATTTTATCACTCCGACCCCATATTTTCTACCGACCCCAAATGGTCCGACCCATATTTAGCCTGGTCTAGACCGTTTTAAAGACAAAACAGACACAAATTTTTGTAAAAACCTATAAAGAGTGCTTGCTTAAATAAATTGTAATGGTAAAAAATAATAAAATGACAAGCTTGTAAAAATGGGGAGTAAATGCATTACTTGGCGGTTGATATAAAATCAGGTAATTCGTTTCCCACATCCTCAACAGTCTCCAATGTCCGAGCTTCCCCTGTTGACTGGAGTCCGATAACGACACACTAAATAGTATTTTATATATTAATAAAAAAAGAATCTAAACATGACATTTTTATTACGTTTTAAATAATAAAAATAATCACGAGTGATACAAACTATGATTTTTCAATTCAGTTTTAAAATAACAGAGTTCTACAAATTTTTGAGATATATAAGCTAGCTCAAGACCAGACCTGCCATTTAAAGAATTAACATTTGTTTAAATCAGATTTTATAAGCCAGCTGTAAACATTGAAAAAAATATAAAATAATTTAAAAAAAAACAAAAAAAGCGAAAGAAATTATTTATATATGGTTAACTTGCATTATTGCCAATTTTCTGAAAAAAACAATACCCTGTGTTTAAATAATAATTTTGATCTAATATTAAATGCCGAAATTTTCAAGACAAGAAAATATTGTTTTTTGAATTTTGATATATTTTTATAACAATAGTTGCCACAACTTCTACAATCGCCCTAAAGCCATCTTTAAACAAATTAGTAAACTTATTAAATATAATTTTATTTCACTAAGCTTAAGTTAACATCAGGCAAAAAATTTCAATAGAAATTTTAAAAAATGATCATTTTTTTTAAAATACATTGACAGAAGATTCTAAAAATTAATAACATATATTTTATTTTTATATTTTCTTTTATTTCTTTCTTTCGAATACATATAATATATACAATGTCTTTTTATTCTTTATTAATTACATTCAACATTGTAAATTATAATTTTATCAACACTGGTTTAATGAAAAATCTTTTTTTCTAAAAAAATTTAAAAAAACTTTATGTTTTTACCCAAATGTGATAATGGCTATATTGTGCAGTGCCACCACCTTATTTTAATACGTCAGCCTATAATTAATCTTCAATGCAAAAAATATAATGCCCAGCAAATCTTTTTTAGAAATTTACCCTATGACCCGTAGCAGCCATTCGTCAAAAAATGTGACATTTAGTGTGATGCCAAAATATGTGGGATGAGGAGACAATTAATATCATCCAACCCTCTAAAATAATAAGCTTTTGGGAAATTCAAAAATAATCGTTTTTATGTTAAAAAAAGCTAAAAATTAGCATATCTTTTTATAGTTCAGAAATATTAAAATCTGTTGATATCCCGTCTATTAATAAAATAGTACCTATGCATTATATATTTAAAAGTTAATAACCCGATAATATCAAAAAATGGGTATGCCAATTTTACAAAAAAACTTAGGGTTGGCAAAAACTTTTGAGCTAAGTATATAGTGGTATATATCATGTAAAGTTTTGAATCCCAAAATATATAAATTAATTTTTTATATGGGCACTGACTTTACCATCCCGAAGGGCTTGTTGTGACAGAGAGACGCACAAGGCAACTTTGGTGGCCAAACAAAGGTATTTAAAGAAACGCTGATGAGCGGCCCAAAACTGACTCCAAATGTGTTTTTTGCGGGCGTTAACGCTGTTACTCATGCTATACTGACTTGCCGACCCTGAGGAAGGAGAATTTAAGAGGTAACGTCGTGTAATTGTCGATTCAAATATTTCCAAGGCTAACTGAAAATGTTCTCGTGCTTTGGACCACTAGAATGTTTATGAAAATGGCTTAAAAATGATCTCTTTTTTATATATAAAAAATTTCTTTCTATAACACATGTGTCTAAAAGTTATTTTAAAACATTACCAAAATAACGGATGCATCATATATTTCAATAATGTTCTCGTCAAGCTTGGCTTCTTTAACTAAAAATGAGACTCCAGCAAAGCTCAATTGTCTGGCCATGTATGAGCCTCTGAGCTAAAATAAAATACAATGTACTCTTTAGAAATAAGGGTCTTCAAGAAGGTTATGATAATAGCTGTCAAAAATAAAACTTATAAAAGAAGCATTTTTTAAGAATTAAATAAATGTATATTGCAATTTCAAAATGCAAAACAGGTAAAGCTAATATAAAATAATTGTAAAAAAATAAAAATGAATTTAAAAAAAAAACAGATTATAGATAACACATGCCAACAAACATTCTATCAATTATTAGAATATGGTATTAATACCTGTCCTATTAAAATTTTCAAATTTTTTAATTGGGAAATGAGGTGACCTCCTAATTTTATATAAATATTTCAAAATAAAACATTTAAGAAATGGCGACAATCTTTGGACCAAAAATTTTATTTATGAAAAATTAAACAAAAGATATTGTTTCTATTGAAGAACGCAAAGGGTATTATGGCAAACTACTGAATGCATATTACAGCAAGATATATGAGCTTCTCTTAAAGACCAAACCTGTCATCTTAGTAATTTTCAAATCCGTTTACCGTTTTTTTAATCAAACTTTGTAAGCCAGTTATAAACTTTAAAAATTTTAAATGTTAAAAAAAACAAAAAATATTTAATAAAAACAATGTAAAAAATTATTTATATATAAATAACAGCTAAACTGTTAAATTCAAACAATTTAATTCAAAACCAACAAATATTGTGGCCTATTTAGGTTATGAATATTATTTATAACCTAAATGTTGATATAAGAGATTAATTTACGTAAAAAAAATTTCGATTTTAAAAGATGAGAAATAAAAGTTTTTTTTCAATATAAAAAAAAAATTTTTAATTTTTGATCTTTTGGTTTTTTTGAGGTCGCAAAATTTGGCTTTGATCCTTTTATTCGATATTTAGCAAATTAACCGGGTTCGAAAAAAATTTCATAAAACGCAAAAAATATATGAGATAAGGGCACATCATGTTAATCATTTCCCTAATGAGTCATAATTTCCATCGATCACTGATTGTTTTTTGTCGACCTGAGTAATGTTTGAAAATAAAAACAATTACTACAAAGTTATGTACATATATAAGATATATGAGCTAATTTTGAAAATTAACTAAATTTTTCAAATCCAATTATAATTTTTTATGGCCAAATTTGTAAGCCAGATAATTGAAAATTTATGAAAAATAATAAACAAATTATATCCATAAACAAAACAAAATTGAGAATATTATTTTAATATCTAAACTCTTGAATTTGAATTTATAATATATTTACTTAAAACTGGCAAAAAAATCTTGTCCTATATAGGTTGGGGTGAAATACATTATGTATAGTCGAAATACGGATATTTGAGCTTGATACAAGTATGAATTTCTCATCATTTCAAAAGAAAAACTAAAAAAACCTATTTAAAACAAATTCCTTAAGGATCCCCATAGGGGCAAAATTAGTTAACTTTCTGGCCATTTTTTTAATGGTATATGATGAGTTAGGCCAAGGCTAAGGTAGATTATAAAAAAAAAATAGAGAAAAGGCCATCATGTAGATTGTTTTCTATCATATTCATAAACAAATAACAACATTGATTAACTTCTTTAATGAGGTGTTACATAACCTTAGGAACAAGAACGAATGTTCAAAACAAAAACATAAAAGCCAGTTTAATGTTTTAAATTATATTATAATAAAATAAAAAAAATGGTTGGGCAATTAAAAAATTTTATAGATAAGTTTGATCAACTTGATAATAAAACAAAAAAAACAATAATTTTCAATGTTTAAAAGGCACAGAATTACCCTGTAAGAGGACAGATATTAAATTGCTGTTGATATTATTTTTATATATACTTTCATATCCATCGCAACGAGTTCCATAGCACCAACACCCCTTAATATATGTAATAGGGATTATAAAAACATATAATTAGATAGCAAGCGATGGGTAATAAAATAGATACTACAAACAAACACCCTTAAAATACTAGGTGTTTAAATTTGTTTTAAGTTATGTCATTCTTATTTATTAAATATACATAAAGAGTAAAATATAAACAATTATAAAGTTTGAGATTATGCGTTTTTAGAATTATAAATTTATTAAATAAAATAGGGATTTTGTTCATATTTAGTTTGAAATAATCAAGCCTTCACTTGCAATAATAATAACAAAGGTCGATATAAATTGATTAATCAACAAAAATTATGACACTTCGGCAAAATAATCTATAGGCCTCTTATCTCAGAATCCGTGTATCGCTACATAATCTGAACTCGGAAAAATGGCCATATTTGGCAAAATTGTCTGATTTTGCAACCTCAAGAATGCGTAAAAGGTGAAAATAAAAAATAATCGATATTTAAGTCTCTTGTAGCTTTTCTTTTCCATCTCAATTAATAAAAAATCAAATATTTATGTACATCAAGCTCTTGCAACATTTAGTTTATAGAACGCTATCGGTTTAAAAAAAATATATTATTTGAATTGAATTTCAGTTTAGCTGTTATATATATATAAATAACATTCTTCAATATTTTTTTTAAATTTTAATGTTTATAGCTAGCATACAAAGTATGATTAAAAAACGGTAAACGAATTTGAAAAGCCCTAAGATGGCAGGTGTAGTCTCTAAATATTGCTTCTCTCGGAAATGTGCCGAACTGTGTAATGATAATTAGTATAACAAAAAAAAGTGATGAAGTTCTGGCTCCCCTAAATTTTGTATAAACATTTTTTTCAATTTTTTAATTACAATTGATATCATACATACAAAAAAATTCTTCATGTGACATTAACGCGGTGTAGAATGTATATTAACAAAAAAAATGGCACGTGAAAAAAAGAGGACTAATAGTGTTAAATTTCAGTTTTCAAAATATTGCAGACCAGCGCAATAATAACAAAAAAGTTATTATTACTAAAAAATAATTATGATTAAAACAAAACGTTTATTGTAGAAATAATTATGATATATTAAAAACCTTCTTTCAACAGCTCTAATAAAATCTGTAAACTGTTGAAACGGTGTCCCGCGGCCCCAAAGACCAAGTCGGACCATGTAACCCATATTTTTAGTTTCGGTCGCGCCCGTTGCGCTGGCATAAACTATACGCGCTTTAGGTAGCCTTTATATTAATATTATTAAATTAATTTTTCAGATATGCATGGAGTATTTGCAAGGTTTCAGTTTAGAGATGAAAATATTTATGATACACTATATTTATGAAACTCTTTGAGTAATTAAAAAATGTCAATTATAGTCAAGATAGAATACTTAATTTTCCTTTAAAAATTGTTTAACACGTATTTTAGATTTGACAAATTACATAAACCTTCAAAAATCGATGTTAAAAAGTGACAATTTGCATCTGAGATTCATAAATTATGAAAATATTTTTTTTTAGATTAGTTAAGACTGAACTTTTCTATAAAAAAAATTTTTTTTTCATTATTTTGCCTAAGCTCAGAAAACATATATTTTTTATTTTTTGATTTCTGAAAAATTCATTATCTTGGATTCTAAGTTATTTTAAAATTATTCAAACTTACTTTATTTAAAAGTATACAAACCGCCAAAAGTTTTGTAAAATTTAGAGAAAAATAATTAAATTAGTTTTTAAATTTATATACATACCTAATATTTACATATGTGCGAATTTTCCAAAAAGAATTTTAACTAACATAATTAGGATAGTGTAAATTTTTAAGCTAATTTAATAGTTTTTTAGTCTTGAAATCGGAAACTATGTTACTTTTGGAATTTTTGTAACACATTGCTGTGGACCGGGGTAACAGGAGAGAACCAAAATAAAAAGCAATTTTAAGAATGTAATAGTATATCAAATGTTAATCCTCAATACGCGGCCTAGTAAATCTCCTGTAGAGATATTCTACACATTTTTATATATAAGATGCCCACCTAAGCTGCAGTTCGAGAACGGCTTGAGCAGTTTTAGTTGGTTTGCTTGCACCTACAGGGACCAAATTTTTGGCTTTGTGACATTCATCGAACACAATCTATGCAATGTAAACAACTTTTAATTTAGTGCCAAGAAATGAGTAATAAATCACAAAAATTTTACAAGCGTAAGGTCGATCAAAATAATTGAGTGATATAAAAAAGTATGACACTTGTGGGAAAAAATACACATGATGACCTTATCAAATATAATTTTTTTTTCCAAGGTTTCTTCAGACCTCCGCTATTTTCTTAAATATAAATCGAAAAAGAGCCAAATTTGGCAAAATTAACAGATGCCCTAAAAAATACTTAAAGAGGAAAAAATAATATAGGAATCACCTATAACTTCTATTTTTTATCTCAAATAATGAGAGATAAATTTCTTATGTAAAATGCTCTTTCATAAACATTCAAGTTGTACGTAATATTTGGGACCAAGGTACCCACTCCAGCCTAAATAGGACATTATAATTTATCAGTTATAAAACAATATTATTTAAATCAAGTTTGAAAATTTACTTGTTTTAAATATAAAAATAATTTTATATTTTTTTGTTTTAAATCTTTTTTGTTTTTTAACATTTTTTATAAAATTTCAATGTAGCGGGAAAATTTGATCCAGAAAAAAAATAAACGGATTTAGAAAATCCCTCAAGTCTGGTCTCTAAAGCTAGCTCATAACTCTAAATAATTAGTAAAGCTGTGTAATGTTCTAAATGCTTAACCAAGAGATTCAAACAAAAAAATAGAATTATTTATCAACGATTTTATTCCTAAATATAAATTATAATTACTAGTAAAAAAGATTAAAAATAAAGATGCCATACCACTCCGTCAAAATCCTTTCCACACCATTTGAGCAATTGCTTCATTCGAGTATTATATTTGGTTGACTTTATCTGACTAGTAGTTTTTGTGTTAATTGATGTGGTGTCTAAATATTTAATTATGCTGTTAAGTCTAATCATAATCTCCTTATGGATTAAGCGCATAGCGCAATTTCCAATATCCTTTATTTTCAATTAATTGGAGTCGAAGAATATCATATGTACCAAATTTAAGACAAATCAAATAAAACATATTAAGGCTATCACAACTAGGGCATGTCAAAACTCCGGAATCGGAAAGAAATCCATAAAATCCCGAGTTTTTATTTTGGAATTTGCTAGTTACATAAAATACATGATAAGCTGCTCTTTCATTAATTTACAACTTTAATTAAACAAAATGAGTGTGGACTAAATACAAATTCCAATATTTCCAATAAGCTGTTAACTAGCAAATTCCAAGAAATAAAATCCGGAACACTGGAGTTAATAGACTCCTTCCCAATTCGGGAGTTTTGATATGCCCTAATCACAGCACGAATGTATAAAACGTTTATAAATTAACATATCGCAAAATTTTGAACATGAAAAAAAAATTATAGTATTGCAAAAATAAGGACATGGTAAATAATTAAGGTATCGCAAATAAAAACTTGGTAAATAAGAGTCAACCGTATTTGATAAAAATGTGTCGCCAGCGTTGGTGGCTACCGCTTTAGATGTACCGGTTAAAATGATTTGTTGAGACACGCTACTCTGATGAACTTGGCGTTCCCCGATCAAGGAACTGTAAGTGGCAAATATGATGCCCTTTTTAAACCCTCCATTTGCTTTGGACGTTATTTTGCGGTATTTAAACTAAATAGATTTTAAGTAAATCAAATACAAATAGAGTTTTAAAAAAGTAATTTAAATAAATAACACCAGACAACAAAATTACACAGGTCAACAAATATCAATGACAAAAACGTATTTTATGAAAACATAAAAGAATGCATCCCCATGATGGCCTAATCTCATATATATTTTTCGTTTTTCTTAGTTTCTTCCGTCTTTGGCTCCTTAGATCCCTCTATAACGAAAAATGGCCTTTTTTGACCAAATTGACAGATCTAAATATACCCTAAAAAGGAATAATTTAAAAATCTTTTTTGCATATAAAAATTCCTTGTAACTTTTATTTTTAATCACAAATATAAATTTTATTAATATATCAAGCTCTTACATTGACATTTAGAGAATACAAAATGTTTCGCGTCCAAACTTAAATACGACACGATATAGTTTGGTTATTAATGAAAATATTATTTGAAGTTTGAAATTAACAGTTTAAATATTGTGAATATGCAAAAATAAAAATTTCAATTTATTTTTGTTTTTAAATCTTTTTTGGTTTTTGACCTTTTTTTCTAAAATTTTCAATGTTTATAACTGTATAACTAAGATTGATTAGGAAAAACGGTAAAAGGATTTGATATTCCCTAAGATGGCAGGTTTGATCTCTGTATTTAACTCATAACTCTCAAAAAATTGTTGACCTGTGTTATACGACCTAAGCATCATTTATGTCAACTATCATGGAGTTTTTGGGGCTGATTACGAGTATGGGCCAACCTCATATTTTTGGTTATCCGTCAAAAATGAGATATTTTGGGGCTAGTTTGGGCTTTCACAATAAATTACCTATGGGTAGAAACAAAAGTTTTAAAATATATTTAAATTGAGAAAACATTTATTAATAACGTAAGACGCTTAAATTATAATATTAAATTTTTTTAATTTTATGTTTTTGTAAAATTAGTAGTTTTTGTCATAAAATTCGTTTTGATCCTAAATAGCTTGAAAGTAAATTGCTTGTAATTTTAGGTAATAATCTTAATTAGATATGTTTTTTATAAGGAATTTAAATATTCCAAATATTTTTTGAAAATTAATAGTTTAAAAAAATTTGTGGATTTTTTTCTAAACTTTAAACGCAATATAAACGCAATATAAAAAAATGAAGGCATTGGGAGAAAAACTAAACCGGGGATCTTTATCACAAGAAAATTCTTTACATAATCCTGTAAAAATCGTTTATTTTTTTAGTGTGTTATAGATATAACAGGTCAGCAAAAATCAATAGTGAAAAAAAATTATGACACTAGAAGAAAATAATTTTCATTGGTCTTCTGATATACATTTTTGTTTTCCAAAATTTCTACAGGGTTCGGCTATTTGCTTAGGTATATATCGAAAAAATGGCAAAATTTGACAAAACTGCCTAATTTTGCGACCATGATAAAATACCAAAAGAGACAAAAAAAATTTAAAAAAAATTTTAAATTAAAATCAACTTACTTTTAAATCTAATAACACAGGTCAACAATTTTTTGAGAGTTATGAGTTAACAACAGAAGTCAAACTTGCCATCTTAGGGAGCATCAAATCCATTTACCGTTTTACCTAATCAAACTTAGTTAGTCGATTATAAACATTGAAAATCTTAAAAAAAAGATCAAAAAACCAAAAAAGATTTAAAAACAAAAATAATTAAATTTTTTTTTTGCTTATTCACAATAGTTAAACTGAACTTCAAATAATATTTCCATTTAAAACCGATAATATATCGTGTCTATTTAAGTTTGGACGCGAAATATTTTGTAATATCTAAATGCAGATGTAAGAGCTTTATATATTAATAAAATTTATTTTTCATTTATTGTGATTAAAAATATAAGTTACAAAGGATTTTTATATGCAAAAAAGATTTTTAAATTTTTTTTAGGGTATATTTAGATCTGTCAATTTGGTCAAAAAAGGCCATATTTCGTTATAGACGGACCTAAGGAGCCAAAGACGGAAGAAACTAAGAAAAACGAAAAATATATTAGATTAGGCCATCATCAGGATGTGTTCTTTTATGTTTTCCACGTTTTAAACATTTATATTTGTTAACCTGTGTAAGTAAAAATAATTTTTGAGTATATCATGCTCTTACATCATTGAGGTTATATAGAATATTTGACACCATAAATATAGGCCACAATATTTATCGATTTTGAAATAAAAATATTATTTGAGTTTAAATTTTACATTTTAGCTACAAATTTTTAACATTATTTTTTATTGTATATCTTTTGCTTTTTTAACATTTCCACAAAAAGTTTTAATGTTCATAGCTGGATTTTGTAGAATGATATTTTTTAAAACGTTCGATATAAGAATCAGATGGCAGGTCTGGTCACAAATTTTCTTAAAAATTTGAGCTATGTTATAATGAAAGTGCACGTGTTCTTCTACAAAAAACGAAGTTCATAGTTTAAAATTCGTAAAGTTATAGGAGTTTAAACCCTATATCCAATGGCGTTAGAAATTTTTCTTTGTTATTTTTTTCAAATGTTGTAAAATATTACATTTTAATTCTTAGGCTGTTAAGAAATTATAAATAAAATTAAAAAAACTTGTGAATCTTATTGTTCAATTTATAAATTGCACCTTATTTCAAATATTTAAAATGGCTAAATTTCATACGCTCATGTTAACATGAAATTTAACTATTTTGTTTTATTTAAAAAGTATATCTATCATTGAGCCACCCTTCATTTGTTCTTAAGAATAAACACTGAACAAAAATTGTTTTCTGAATACTGCAACAAATATAACTAAGTTAAATTTTCCTAGGGCAGTTATTAATGTAAAAAAAAATAATGTAAAAGGGCGAGTTCAAACTTTATTCAGTTTTCAAATAATTTAATAATTAAATTTTGAATATTAGACCTAAAAATACTTTTTCTGAAATAAAACTTTTAAAATTTTTTGTAAAAATTGAATTTAATGAAAAATCATTAAACCAGTTTACTACACAAAATGTTATAAAATAATTGTAAGATTAAACAATCAAACTATGAATTAAAATACACAACTTCGCATGCTTTTTGATATGTAAAATTTAAACGTCTCCTATTTATCTTAACCTAATACAATTTAACTTTTCTTTCATAACTTCTTTAAAAAAGGAGACACGGGTGGCTTAATTGCCATAGATTCATTTAATAAGTAAATATCAAAATTTAAATACCAATTGTTCTAACTCTTTAGTAAATTTCCTAAATCTTTTAATTTTTTTTCTTTCTATATTTGAAAAAAAAGAGAAAATGAGTTTGTTAAATTAAAATTATTTTCAAGTTTTCGCTGGAATAAGCCAATTAACCATTGAAAGCCTAAAATCAGGAATACAATTTTCCCATTTCTGTTAAAAATCAAAGTCGGGGTGTCGGACCGCCCGAAAAGCCGGGCCGGGCCAAAATTTGGAACAGACCGGGCTTAAATTTGAAAAAAGGACGGACCGGGCTGGGCCGAAATTTTTAATCTTATATTGCTCTGTTTTTTTAATTATTATAACAAAAACTCGAATGATAAATTTATTGTCACGCGATGGGCATTACTTCTACATTATGCATTATATTGACAATTTCGAAAAAAAAATTTTATTTGCTCGTAATAACAAAATTTCGGGTCGTAATTTCAAATTCGGGTCAAGTCGAATCAGGCCGGGCCTAAAATTAAAAAACCCGGGTTAAATTCGGGGGGCCGAACCTGTCCTAAATTGAAAAATATTGGCCGAGTTGACTGCTCGGTTTAACCTTTAATTTTTGTAAAAAGTAATCAATATTAATAATATTTTTAAGTATAGAAAAATAATAAAACTTTATTCAAGGCTGCCACTTGGATTTTAACGGCATCAATATCACGTAAGTCTCGTTCGGCATCGTACTTTAAATCGTTGGAGACACTAAACCTAGGAAAAATATAGAGAATAATTTCATATCTCCTTATGTTAAAAAAAAAAGTTGAGCCAAATGACCATAAAACTGCTATTGACAAAAAATAAGGCAACGCAAGCATTGGTAATAATATTGACTAAAGGCGTTTAACCAAAGATAAAGCAAATAATTCAATTGAAAAAGTATGTAAATTAATGGCTCACAAACCAAATTGCGCGTTTACGCCTCAATATGTAATTTTCATAGATAATCGCAGCTATGGTCCGTCCTTTTCCAACGCCAGGACCATCCCCTACATATAAAAAATTAATAATATATAAAGTTGGCTCGGTTAACACAGTGAGAAATTCAGCCTTGCATATATAAGGTATTCGATTCCGTTAGAGGGTTTAATATAGCATATACGAAAATTTAAGGCTGCTAAGTGGCAACATACCATATGGGAAGCGTTGGCTTATAACCTAAGTCACTGCCGTGGGTATAGATCTTACTATTTAACGAGAGGACAATTATTTGCCTTGCATTTAAAAGAATCAAATACCATACGGGTGTGAGTCCTTTCAATATGGGAAAAGGTAGGGGAGAAACTCCAAATCCAATCATAAGATATAAATTGCATTAAAGTACTTAAGAGCGAGGCAGGCCAAATTGTGTTATAAGATAATACATAATAAAATTATTAATTTAACGGAAACAACAAAAATTGCCTAATTTTATAACAAAAACATAAGCTGAACACGAAAAATACCTTTTATTGCATAATTAACTACAATCTTACAATGACTAAAAAATAAACGAGAACTGTACCTATTAAGAAGCCAGCCCTTGAACCATCAGGCAAGAGTGTTTCATGTTGTTGACAAGCATAGATCACAGCCTCGAGTTGAAGGGCAGAAAGGGCTCGAGTATCGATCAGAGTTTCGGGCAGAGAGGGAGTATACCATACTCCAGGGGGTTCCACACTGCTAAGACTGTTAGTTTCTACAACTGGGTCTGGGTGCCGACAACCATATCTTACTATATATTAAATTTAAAGTTTATTTTAAAGAAGTGGTAATACTACATCTCATATTTCTTATTATATAGATATAAGGTATATATATATATAGAGTCCAGATAATTAGTTCATTTGAATAATTGAGTTAGCTTTTCTTGATATATGAATGCTACATTCACATTATTTTCCTTTCAAAAGCGTTAAGGGGTGGCGTATGTGTGATGGAAAGCGACGCTCATCTTTACCAACACCGACAGAGGGCGAAGGTTTCGTAAAGCTCACCTGATATAATATGGTCGGCATGTTTGCGAACTCTCTTGGTCAAAAACTCGATGAAAGTAGAAACCTTTTTCGGCTATTACTTTCGCCAACTATTCGGCGTCTTATTATTATCTATCTGTTTTCTCAGCTATTTCTTTCGCCATCTTTTCGGCGTCTTATTATACAGGTCGACAAACCTCTAATGTTGCCGCGTATTCGTTCGTGGAGGTATTATCACCATATTGGTGATACAAATGGCAACACTACTTACTCCCCTTCTTTGGACTTACAACAACAACAGGTCGACAGATATTAATGTAAGAGAAGAGTTTATGAAAATAATGAATACATTCCCATGATGGCCTTCAATTTCTGTTTTCCGTAGTTTCTCTCGCCTTCGGCTATTTTGCTATGTCCATATCAAAAAAATGGCCATTTTAACCAAATTATTTTTGCGACCTCGAATATACCTTATAAAAAATAATTTTCGATAATTTCTTTATTAAAATCTCTTGTAACTCATTAACTCACGGGAAAATAAATCTAATTATAACAAGCTGTTACATCAACATTTAGATTAGACAATATATTTGGCACCCCAACCTAAATAAGACCATACATATTATCGGTTTTTAATGAAAATACTATTTGAAGTTTGAATTTAACAATTTAACTGTTAGTACAAACATACTTTTTTTCAATATTTTTGTTCATTTTTAATAATTTTTCTAAAATTTTCAATGTTTATAGCTGACTTACTTAGTTTGATTAAAAAAGCGGTAGACGGATAAATTCCCTAAGATGGCAGGTTTGATCTATGTAATTAGCTCATAACGCTCAAACATTTGTTGAAAAGTGTTATAAAAATTTGCGAAAATCAATTTTTATAAATGAGGGTGCTCCCTGATTCCACCCACGACAAACACCGAGTTTAAACTCCTCGAGTGTAAGCTATGCAAAAACTACCTAATCAATGTCAAAACATATATTAAATTCAAACACTTCCAAATTTTTCATAAATTCCTTCACAAACACTCCGAACTAGTTTCACAATTTTTCATTTAAAACTAAAACTACCTAAGTAAAAACATTTGGTCGAAAACCCCCTATTTATTTGAAAAATATACTTTATATAAAACCTCCAAAAACCCGCCCGAGTATCAGGTCAACAAATCTTTGAGACATATGAGCTAACTTCAAAACCTAGACATGCCATCTTAAAGAATTTAAAATCCGTTACCGTTTTTTCTAATCAAACTTAGTAAGCCTATAAACATAAAAAAATTTTGAAAATGTGTTAAAAATAAAAAAAGATTCAAAAACAAAAATATTGAAAAAGATTATTTTTTTTATTTATGTCAGCTAATTGGTAATTTCTAACTTTAAATACTATTTTTATTTAAAACTTATAATTAATCGTGTCCTATTTAGGTTAGGGTGCCATATGTTCTGTTAAACCATGTTGATGTGGGAGCTTCATAGATTATTAAATTTTATTTCTCATTATTTGAGATAAAAAATATAAGTTACATGTGATTTTGATATGAAAAAAAAATTTTTAATTTTTTTCCCAAGGTTCGCAAAATCTTTTAATAGTTTGAAGAAATTTTGGAAAACGGAAAGTATACATGAGATAAGTAAGATCATAATGGGGATTATTTTGCAACAGTATCATATTTTTCTTTTACTCATTAATTTGTTGACCTTAAATATAAAAACTCACCCGGCATTTTTTTACCAATAAATTTAAGATTCTAATCTAATTTGCTTTTATTAAAGGGCTCTGTAGGTTATGTATCTCAATAACTAAGTTTGTGGCTTTTAAATTATGTCAATTGAGGCTCCACTATTTTTGGAATAAATTTGTTATCAATCTTATTAATACAAAAAATTAACCGATCCATTCGGTTTAGGTTTTAAGCTAAAATTATATTTATTTCGAATCATAATTAAGAGGCAATTAAAAAATTTATAATTTCTAAAAAAATAACCAAACATAGCTGAGGAGACAAGAAATCAATGTCGAGAGCCGCCACCAGGTGACGGGTGACGGGTCGAGCAGATTTTTAATATCCCATATTACCTTATTTTTAACTTTGTTAATGAAGAAAAATGATATACTCTGTATTTTATTGATTTTAGAGCAAATTAAGAGCCTGTAATATAAATATCCGGGCCGTATTTTTATATTTTAGCCAGGCCGGGTATATGTCTAGTGGGCCACGCAAATATCAGGGTCCGGTAAAAATCTATAAGAGGCCTGACATTGAACTTAAAAGGCAGCATTTATGAATGACCTGGCCCAAATAAGGTTGAGCTTTACCCATATTCTATAAAGCCTTATTTGGTCAGACCTGTCAACTAACTTAAATACAACCCGACCTAATTTATTTTAAATATGCTCGACTGTTCAGTGAATATTTAAGAAATATTAAAGATAAAAGATTTTTCCAAAATATTAATTGATTACTACGCTTACAAATATGGACTTAATTCCTTATTGGGGTTGATAAATTTTCTTAAAGTTTTAAATTATAATATTTAAGATTTTTGAAAATGAAAAGTAAGCTTTTCAGGCGTCTTTTTTTTATTTTTTTGCCCCTTTTCGTGATTGAAGCTTTTTATTAATTCTTATTTTAACCCTTAATTTGTATCTCTCTATCTTTTCCCAAGTATTGGGGGGAAATGAGACAAAATTTTATGGCTCCTTGTTTTCCATCACTGCTCGCGAATTAAAACTTGAGCCTGAACCCAGCCATATTTGGCCCCGCCCGACATTTTGAACTTAAAAATAAAATAGCACAGGCCAACAAATATTAATGGCATAAAAGTGAATAAAACATAAAAGAATATATTTCTATGATGGCCTTATCTCATATATGTATATTTCGTTTTTCTTATTTTCTTCCTGCTATGGCTCCTTACATCCGTCCATATCAAAAAATGGCCTTTTTTGGCCAAAGACAGATCGAGAATAACCTCAAAAGAATTTAGTTTTTTTACATATAATAATCCCTGGTAACTTATATATATTATCGCAAATAATGAGAAATAAAATTTTTTAGTGTATCAAGCTCTTTCATCAGCATTTAGATAATACAAAATTTTGAATCTTTTTTGTTTTTTTGGCATTTTTTCAAAAAATTTTAGTGTTTATAGCTGACTCACTAAGTATGATTAGAACAAATGGTCAGATTTGAAAATCCCTATGGCAGTTTGATCTTCGTAGTTTTAGCTTAAAGCATGGCATATTTTAACATAAAAAAAATTCTATAATGTAAATAAAGTTGGTAGAGCAAGAGTGTTCTCATAAGTTTTAAATTCATGTTTCAATCAATTTAACAGATAAACTATTCAGGTCTAAACCATTTAAAAAAAAATTAAAAATTATTTAAATATGTTAACAACACATAGATTGCCTAAGAATTTTATAGTTTAAAAAAATTACATTTTTTTGGCATGTACTCAGCATAAGTCTCAATATGTCTTAATTGATCTTCAAGTTCTGCCATTTCTTCTTCTGTAGTCTCCTTTTCAATCATTTGGGCTATTTTATACTGTTCTAACATGCCACCTCTATCATGTCCATGCAACAAATTATATGTTGAAGGTTGGGTATAAAAAGCTTGATTAGTAAGTGTTTGTTGGTTAGTTGACACCATATTTGAATATATTAAAGTCTGCAAACTTTTAGATGTAGTAATATTGTAAATGTTTGCATTGATGTTTTTGCAAATATTATTATTTGAAAATTTCAAATGATTCTGAAAACTAGGTTTAGAAGAAGAAATTATTTCAATGTCAGAGTCTTTTTCATAATCCGAAATTATAATAGGAGATGGGGCAGGGATATTATTTGATGAAGACTCAGATGTGTTAAACATTTTAACCTCATTTGCATTTGATTTGTTTGGAGAGACACTTGTAGTTAATGATAAAGTAGCAAAAAGAGGATTATTGGGATATGAAGTTGTTAGATTAGAATTAGGACTCGTTACTGTTTGAACAAATTTTAATGTCTTAGGAAGTATTTTAATATTTTCAATTGAAGGAGAAAATAATCTAGTACCCACAGAATTAACTATACAAATTATTTTGTAAATATTTTACCTTTTGGTTGAGTATTTAAAGGTGAAGAATTCTAATAAAAAATTAATACAATTGCAATTAATTTAAACATAAAACTAAGTTACAATTACTTCTTTAAAGGGTGGAATTTCATTAATAAGCCCGGAATCTTCTAACGCAGCTAACAATAAATCCTTAGCTGGTTCTACCATTTAAAACGCACAGATACAGATTTCAATTAAGGCCCTGTCCTACTTTAATTATTTTTACGTTTTACTAACTTTTTAAAAATAAAAATTTGTATTAAAGGAATAAACCAATTACAAGGCTTAATTTTAATAGAGGAAGAAAACAGGCTAAAATAAACAATTATATAATTTTGGATATTTTATTTCACAGGTCAACAAATATTTGAGTTATTAGCTAACTACACAAATCTTCCATCTTAAAAATTTTTAAATCCGTTAACCTTTTTTAAATTAAACTTATTAAGTCTGCTAATTAGGCCCAATTCTAGCTTTTTCAATTCAAGGGTATTAAATAAATTAGGAAATGCATCTTTGGCTGCGGCTAGTGGAAAAAAAAGTTTTGACAAAAAAAATTGCACGCATTTGAATAACATTGAGGCGGCTAGTGTGAAAAATTTTTTAGATTAAAAAACACAAATTTACATTTTTTAATATTAGCCGCTAAAATTTTTTTATTTTAGAAAAATTTTTTTTTACAATTAAAAAGAGTATTAGCCGCAGCCTTTGTAATCATATAAAAATTTAACAAAATTATTAGTAACACATTCTTTGTTATTGTTAAGTTTTTTTATTAAAAAAAATTGCTAAATTATTTTAAATAATAAATTTTTATCGATATTACTTATTTTTAAAAGAGGCTCTAATTTATTAGAATAATCAAGTTTATAAACGAAAAATAAATATTATTGGTAAAAAATCTATTATTAAAAGAATCAATAAATAAATCAATAATATTAAAATAAATTTTTAATTTATCATTAATATTTTAATTATTTTCAAACTTATGAGAAAAAAAAAATAAAAATCAGAAATATCTTTAGGTTTAGTTTTTTTTTTATCTATAAATAAATTATTTTTATTTAAAAAAGTATTATATATATCAAAACAGTTTTTAAATAAATCCGTAAGTGTATTTGTATTTCTTAATTGTTTAATTTCTAACAAACAATGGTGTATTGATTCAAATTTAGAAACTTCGTTTTGCATTGATTGACCATTATTTTAATAAATAAAATAATTTTTCAAATAATTACAAAAAAAAATTGATGATTATAAATATGGTCAAAAAACCTTGACGCTTTGGCCCTGTGACCTGATGATATAAAAACTTTATATATTTAAATTTTTAAAAGAGTATAATATTTTTATGTATTTTTTTTAAAAAACAATGGCGTTGTAGTGACCACACCACCGATTGGGCAACAGCCGAGGTATAGTCCCGCTTTACCTACTTCCTTGATTGCATCATGTTGAAAAAATTTATGAAGGGAAGAAAAAATATCAAAAAAAATTTTCCCTTCATTTAAAATTTTAAGACAATCTTTTACAACAAGATGCAATCGGTGTTTAAAGCAGGGAATATACTGGACATGGTGTCCGGTCATTTTGCTTACATATACTTAAATACCACCTATATCCCCAAACATTTATTCTAACAAAAGATTGCTGACAAGTGAGGAAATTTCTTTAGCATCAGATTTATGAATTGCTTTCACAAATATACAGCTTTCTGTAACATATTTTTCTATATATCCTGTGTTACATAGATCTCTTTAGCGAATGAGAAGTCTTTATATGTATGAAAACACTTTTAAAAAAAAGTAAATATTTTTAAGATAAATAATTTATAGATATTTTTGGGGAAGCAAATTTAATTTTATGGGGGTGGAAGGACAAAAAAAATTTATACGTATTTGGGGGGGGGGGGGGGGCAAAAATAAAATTTCTATGTATTTGGGGGGGGGGGCAAATTTAATTTCGTGCCTGCTGCTAATAACATTATACATAGAGAAAAAATGTTATTAAACAAAAAAAATTCAAAAACAAAAATATTAAAATTTTTTATGCATATTCACTGCAGCTCATTATACAACTTTAATTATTATTTTTATTAAAAGGCGAATATGTACCATGTGGTTTATAAGTTTTGATGCGAAATATGTATCATCTAACTGCTGATGTAAGAGCTCGATATTCTCTAATATCACAGCTCAACAATTTTTTAAGAGTTATGAGTTAACTACAGAGATCAAACCTGTCATCTTAGGGATGATCAAATCCGTTTACCGTTTTTCCTAATCAAACTTGGTTAGTCAGTTATAAACATTGCATATTTTATAAAAAAAAGGTTAAAAAACCAAAAAGATTCAAAAACAAAAATAAATTGAAATTTTATTTTTGCATATTTAAAATAGTTAAACTATTAAATTTAAGCTTCAAATAATATTTTCAACCGATAATATATCGTGTCGTATTTAAGTTTGGACGCGAAATATTATTAAATATTTAAATGCCGATGTAAGAGCTTGATATATTAATAAAAAAATTTTTTCAATATTTTTGATTAAAAATATAAGTTACAAGGGATTTGCAAAAAAGATTTTTAAATTTTTTCTTTATAGGTTATATTTAGGTCTGTCAAAATGGTCAAAAAAGGCCATTTTTCGTTATAGACGGATCTAAGGAGCCAAAGACGGAAGAAACTAAGAAAAACGAAAAATATATATGGGATTAGGCCATCATGGGGATGAATTCTTTTATGTTTTCTTAATAATCTCGTTTCTGACATAAATATTTGTTGACCTGATTTTATTCCTTATTTGAAATGATAAATATAACTTAAAAGGAATTTTTATATGTGTTTCTGATAATTGTTTAAGATAAAATATTTTTGGATTCTATAAAAGATAAAAGAGAAAATTAAAAAAAAGTAAAGTAATGAATAATTTTTTCTAAATTAATTTGGGATGTCACAACAAAAATATCGGTGAGTTGGGAAAAAATTATATCGTGTGGTTAAATTAATTGATGATAAAAAATATATTAGATAAGTTTATAAGAAATCAAATATTGTATATATGTTAAATTAATTAAGTTAGTCGTGCATCCAAATATACTTTTGTAATTATATCTAGTGTTAGGAGTAAAAAATTCGTAAAAAATTAAATGCCCAATGTTGTTTACTGCAAGGAATAACTCCTAAGTCATTTAGAATATAAATCAAAGTTATTTAATTGAAGTAGACACTATACCCTTACATATATGTATAACGTTAGCTATCTATATAAATTATACATAAGGGCACGTGCAAAGTGAGTTTTTATTTTCGTAAAATTTCCAAATTTTTGAAAAATTTAATTTTGTAACAAACAAATTTTTTAAAAGTTGCCAGGTTATACACATAAAATGCTTTTTCTGAAATAACGTTTTGATAAAAATTAAATTTTCAAAAATCAGAATTTTTAAAATTTTACGAAAATAAAAACACACTTTACATTTGCCCTAAATGGTTAAATAATTATTGTGAATGTGCGTCATCGTTTTTTTCAGCTACCATTCCTAATAAGCATTTTTTTGATACTGAGGATCCCATAGTCATGAGGTGTTGATTTGCGGTTATTGTTTTGCTAGCCAATTAGTTCATGGACATTGTAGGTTTAATTTAGGGTTGAAGTTTTACTTTTAATTATTAAGAACTTTTTAATTCTAATCATACAAAGGTGGGTCCGCTTTGTTTTTAAAACGGATTTATATTTTATTTTATGCTCCCAAACGTATATCCCTAATTTTTAAAAGATTGAGGATAATTTAATTATACTTATTTAGATTTCCGACCTAATTCTTCCATCATAGCGAATACTACCGTCAAGCAGGAAATAAAAACTTTGGGAATTACTTTACATTGATTAACCCGCGAATGGTAGGGTAAAATTTTAGTAACAATGGCACAGTGGGGTTTACAAGGACCCCAATTTTAAACCTCTATCATTTCAAGAGTTTTAGAGCTATGATCTTTTTAAACTAATATAAGTTATTATTAATAAATAGCAGGGATTGGTACCGGTACCGGTACCGGAACCGAAAACCGCGGTACTTGGAGGGTTGCTCGGTACCGGAACCGGTACCGGTTCCTAAAATTAAAAAAAGCGGTTCCGCGGTACCAAAATACATTATTAGCTTAAAAATACTTTAATTAAAATATAATGGCTAGAAATCCACACTAAGTGGTCTGATAGTTGCTTTGTTCCCTAAATCACCTAAATGGCGATATAATTTTTAGCTCAGTAATATAGATATTATCTTAAAATTTAGCATGAAGATGCACAATATGTATAATATAAAAAATTTATATCAAAATATGCAAAAGAATATTTAAGTCAAACTTATAAAAAGTTTTAATATTTTGTAACATATAAACTAAAATAATTTTATTTTATTATTTTTGATATTTTAGATGTTTCATTTGTTATAAAAAACTATTTTTAATATTCCGGAAATTTTATAGTGTTAAGAAAAATTCAAAACTTAACATAAATTTTGATTTGTAAAAAATTATTTGTTTAATATTATTTAATTATATATTTCAAAACGGATGCAACTAAATTTTTTATAATGATTTTAAAATTTAAATAGCTGCCTTAAAAAAATCATATCAAGAGGTGTATTTAACTCATTTTCACTTCAGTTTCGGTAAGCTAGACCTATTTGAAAAACACGAAAGAGTTCAAAAGGATTTGCCAATTTTAAAATTTTGGGAAGATAATTCTTTCTCCTATCCTGAGTTATATATTTTATCTAGACTTGTTTTAGCTGTGCCTGCTACTCAAGTAAAATTAATTTAGTTATAATATTTTTAGGTAAGCGTTGAACGAGCCTTTTCAACCTTGAAATATATTCTTTCAGATTTACGCAATCGAATAGACTCCAATTTACTAAATTCAATTATTTTACTTCGTTTAAATAACGATTTGAAATAAAGTTTTGTCTATTATACGTGTATATATGTATATATTGCATTTATTATATATAAAAATAAATATAACCTGACATATATGTGTTATTATAAGTGCAGTAATTATTGTACCCTCTGGTACCGGAACCAGTACCCAGTACCGGTACTTGAGATAGGCTGGTACCGGAACCGGTACCGATACTAAAAATTTCCGCGGTACCAATCCCTGATAAATAGTGCAAATTTTATTTGACACAAAGTAGAAATAGTCTAAAAATTCATTTTTTTTATTTTTTCATATTACATTAATTAAAGCATATCAATAAATTAAATATATCAATATTATTGATTAAATCGTATTTTTAGGTCGTAGAACATTATATGAAAATTTCATGGAAAAAAAAATATTGTGAAATAAAAAATGATTTTTGGCTATTATTCACCTTATAAACTAGACATGTTACAAATAAAAAATAATAATTTCCATCATTACTAGAATATGTGACCCGGCTTCGCCCGGGATATCCCTTTATTAATAAAATTTTTTTATCTATTATACGATCAATATAACAAAAAATATTAATTATTAAAAAGCTGATGTTTCTCATTAAAAAATGGTCATTTCTGGACTTTCAAACGTTAATACCTTAAAAACTATAAGCGAGCGACAATTTTTAACAAAAAATTCGGGATTTTCAGGGCAATATTGACCTAGAAAAAATATTTTATAGTCAGAATTTTGAGATAATCGAACTCGAGTAAAAAAACCCAATTTTTTGAAAAGTTATAAAATATCGTATCTTAATGATGGAAGTAGCTATGAAATTTTTCACGTGCATTAATAGGATTATACTTGATAAAGAATAAAAATTTCAATAATATTTTTTGACAAAGTAGAACAAAGATAATTGCAAATTAGTTAATTTAATGAGATAAGAAAGATGAGATACATAAAATTATAGCAAGCAATTTAAGAATACAGTTGAAAAATAATTTGTCAAAGGAAAAAAATGTTATTATTTGGGTATAAATATCAAATATATTTTTAAAATGAATAGGATTATATCTAATATTCAAAATTTTAAATAAAATATCTTGAAAACACTCCTGTTTTAATCTTTTTTAAAATTTCTAGTTATATCTTAAAATGAAAATCATACCTATAATATGCAGTAAATGGGCCAAATTTACAATAAAAAGTTTATACTAAAAAACATCAATATCAAACTGAAAAAAATTCTATGAATGATTAAATATAATTTTATTAATATTTATTATATAAAAAGGATAATGTGTAAAATTTTAGTTATTTCCAGTACTTTTGCTTTAATGAAGATGAAAGATGGAAATAAAAATTACAATAATTTATATTTTATGACAAAAAGTTAAATATACAATAATTTTAAGTGCTATTTATAATGTTTATCACTAATTACTTGCTATATAGCATCAAAAATATTTAATCAAAAAAAAACTAAATGCAGAGATAGCTTTAAATTTAAGATTAACTACTTTATAAAAATACAAAGGTAAGAATGTACCTGGCCAGACTTTGGTGACAATGATTTTAATATTTCATTCTAAAAAAATAATAGATATGAATTGGTCATTTCTGGACTTTCAAACGTTAATATCCTAAAAACTATAAGCGAGCGACAATTTTTAATAGAAAATTCGGGATTTTCAGGGCAATATTAACCTAGAAAAATTTTTTTAACGACTTTGGTCTGGGGTCGTTGTATTAGGAATTAGCCTATAATTTAAAATTGGTTGTGTCTATCTAACATACGAAATTTAGAAATCATATGGTATTTGAAATTAAAAATATAAAATATTAAAATATAAAAAAAGATAATATTGATAAACATGTTAAATAAAAAGAATATTTATTACACCATTAATTATATTTCTTGGCTATTATAGTGAAATTTCTTATAATGTACGTTTTATGTACCTTTCGGTACCTGATGCATAACTCTGCTCCTATATACTCTAAGAGGCTGAAATTTGCATCGAATTTCAAGTAAACATTCTTAAATAAGCTATTAAAATTTGAAAGTATTTTATAGTCAAAATTTTGAATCAATAGAACTCGAGTAGAAAACCCAATTTTTTTGAAAAGTTTTAAAATATCGTATCTTAATAATGGAAGTAGCTAGAGGTCTGAATATTTTCACGTGCATTAATAGGATAATACTTAATATGGAGTAAAAATTTCAAAAATATTTTTTAATTATTTTGGGCGTAAAACGTTTTTTTCGTTTAAATTAAGAAATGTGCACACCTCGTGGATAAAAACAAAAAATTTGCCATCCCAGACACCTTTTACACAAACGATTTTTTTTTCGTCGATTTTGAACGGTAATCACTAATACTCGAAAATTTTATTTCTAATAATATAGATAACGGAAGTAGCTAGAGGTCTGAAATTTTTCATGTGCATTAATAGGGATATACTTGATATAGAGTGAAAATTTCAAAAATATTTTCCAGTTATTTTGGTCGTAAAACGTTTTTTTTTATTTTAATAAAAAAATATGCACACCTTGTGGATAAAAACTAAAAATTGGCATTCCCAGACACATTTTACACAAACGATTTTTTTTTTGTCGATTTTGAACGGTAATCACCAAAACTCGGGATTTTCATTTCTAATAATATAGATAACGGAAGTAGCTAGAGGTCTGAAATTTTTCACGTGCATTAATAGGGATATACTTAATATAGAGTAAAAATTTCAAAGATATTTTCCAATTATTTTGGTCGTAAAACGTTTTTTTCGTTTTGATAAAAAAAATGCACACCTCGTGGATAAAAACAAAAAATTTGCCATCTCAGACACCTTTTACACAAACGATTTTTTTTTTCGTGGATTTTGAACAGTAAACAAAAAACCTCGATAATTTCATTTTTAATAGTATAGACTAGAATATGTGACCCGGCTTCGCCCGGGATATCCCTTTATTAATAAAATTTTTTTTCTATTTTTGACAAAGTGGAACAAAGATAATTGCAAATTAGTTAATTTAATGAGATAAAAAAGATGAGATACATAAAATTATAGCAAGCAATTTAAGAATACAGTTGAAAAATAATTTGTCAAAGGAAAAAAATGTTATTATTTGGGTATAAATATCAAAAATATTTTTAAAATGAATAGGATTATATCTAATATTTAAAATTTTAAATAAAATATCTTGAAAACACTCCTGTTTTAATCTTTTTTTTAAATTTCTAGTTATATCTTAAAATGAAAATCATACCTATAATATGCAGTAAATGGGCCAAATTTACAATAAAAAGTTTATACTAAAAAACATCATTATCAAACTGAAAAAAATTCTATGAATAATTAAGTGTAAAATTTTAGTTATTTCCAGTACTTTTGCTTTAATGAAGATGAAAGATGGGAATAAAAATTACAATAATTTATATTTTATGACAAAAATTTAATATACACCAGCGTGCCATATCCCCACCCAAATTTAAAATTTTTAGTGCATATCCCCCCCCCCCCCCCCAAACTAAAATAACAATTAAATATAAAATTTAATTACAATTAAAATATATTTAAATATTTAATTTGAAAATCTCCCTTTCCCTTAAATTAAAATACTAGTTAAATATTTTTATTATATAAATTCATTACATTGTATCATTAATATAAAAATTTATTGCATATAATATATCAATAATATTTTCTTAATACCATATATGTTTGTTTATATAAACATTATTTATAAAAGTCCTTAATAATTACTCAAATTTTAAAAAGCAAAATTAAGTAACAATCATAAGAATCAGTAGATTTCAAATGCCGTCGAAGGCGCCAAAATTTTTTTTTGTAACCCCCCTCCCCCCCCCCCCCCAAGCTTTACAACTTGCTACGCCCTTGTATAAATAAGAACTTGTCAATTTTTTAATTTAGTGTTACTGGTACTTTCATGATTTTGACAAAGAAAATTTTGCTCAATGTACGTTTAATTTTTTATTTTGATCATAAACACTAAAAGTGTCAATTAAACTCAAAAATTAGTTCAAGAATTTTTTACATTCTTAAGAAATCTTGACGTCTTTTTAAGATGAGCCACATGTACTTTTCTGCGATTTTTGAACATTTTTCGCGCGACTTTGAGTGTTTTAAAGTTGGAATCTTTTTTGCAGCACCAAAGCAGTGTAACGCTTTTGTCTCATGGAGAGAGTAAGGGAATGTAAAATATGAAAATTGTTGGCTTTTAGTTTTGCCAAGGAAAGGCCTGCTCGCTGTATTACAAAAAATGCGGTAAAATGAATTTGTTGGAGAGGGGCGGGCTAATTTTTACTTTTCAGCTCAGTGCATCGGTAAAGGGCTTAATCAATGGGAGCAATTATTTTTTTTATCGATATAACAATGATTTATTATTATTGGCCCATTAATTACCATTTATTTTAAAATAAATTTATTCCATAGATTTTTTGATGGATTATAAATCATTACTGTTAAAATTATTTCATTAAAAAGGGCAGTTGAAACCTAAAACTTATATATGCTTTGACGAAATATTTTCTTAACTTTGTATATTATTTCTATTTTTTGACCATTTATAATTAAAGATTTGTTTTTGCAATGTGGAGGCATAGGGTTTAATCAATTTAAAGACATAAGAGATAAAGTGATAACATAAAAGACAAAATACACTTTAGCCTTCTTTTTTTATTACTATGGACCGACTTCCATCTCTACTTGACTCAGTCATATTAAAAGTGCTTATCTAAATTTTGGAAAATTAGATTAAAATAATTTATTATTGCCTTGTTTCAACTATATATACCTCTTATAAATTAAAGTCGGAGCGGAATCTAAAAGCACGCCGTGCGGGGGTCGGGTATAAATTAGAATAAAAGAAATTTGGACCGGACCGTTTTATATCTCATTGTTTCTTATTTTAACTTTTTTATCAAGAATGATAAATGTAATATTAGGCGATAAAGGGTAGTTTCAACACTCTGTATATTATTGGATAGATTGAAATAGATATTCGAGCCATCTGGGCCGGGTCTAAAATGAAAATCCCGATTTCCGAGCCGGAGTAAAATAATGCCGGGCCGCCGACCTGATCATGGTGTAATATTATTCCCCCTTTCGCAACTTTGACATTGGCGACAGCTTTGACAAGTCGACAAAAATTAATGTCAGGAATGTTTTTGAAAATTTAAATGGATTCCCATGATGGCCTTATCTCATATATACTCTCTGTTTCCCCAGTTTCCATCGCCTTCAATGATTTTTCTAGCATATGACATAATAGTATTAACTGTAATTCATGAATGTAAATATATATCAGCAATTATTTGCATTACTTTCTAAATATACACAAATTTTATTAAATGTACCTCAAACATTTATAAATAGAATTTATTACTTTTTTATTTTATATTTTTCTGGCTATTAATAAATTAATATAATTAGAAAACATATTTAAATTGAAAATCTAGTCTCATAGAAAAATGGAAATTGCTAATAGGAGACATTCATTAGTTTTTGCATAAAATTTTTTGTTAAAAACAAAAGAAATAAATTTTTGTAAAATAAATTGTAAATTAAGGCATCACATATTTTTTTCTAACAATTTTTTAGATTAATATTTTGAACATTAAGAATATTACAATTAAACTATAAAGTTTTGCATCCATGGTCGTGTCATTAAATTTATTACTTGAGAAATTATGTTTTTCATTATAATAATGATCAAAATATGAAATTATATTATTCAAAAAACAAAAAATTAAAAAAACCTAATAGAAAAATCAGCTGTCTATATTTTAATAATTACCATGTTAACTTTTGTAGCGAGTGACAACTAATTTCGTAAAAATTCGCAATATGTAATTAAAGCATGTTTTTTTTGTATTTAAAAAAATGAAAACAGAATGGTGGTTATGTTATTGCCTATGCTATTGATAGTGCGTTTTGATTGATGTGTCTAATGATTATTATAAATAAATTTATTCTAGGACACGGACTATATTTGGTCAATAAAATTAGATAGATGTATAGCCAGTTATATAAAATATAACCAAATATGGTAATACTGGATAATTGGACTTTTACGTTGCATAGCATATATGAAATTATGTGTTGTTGTTGCCCCAGAATTATTGTATTCAACGAAATTAGGGGAGAGAGAAAAGATACCATTTGTATTCCATTCGGAATATTGACCCTACGACGTAAACGCGGTATCATTAGAGTCATATACGTTCTTTATATACAATTAGAAAGTCTTTGTATCAATAAATAACTCAAAAAAATGTTTAAAACAAAGGATTTAACAAAAATCACCTATTATTTGGGCACTAACAATATGAGAGTTAAAGTCTTAACAACTGGCGTTGAACGATGTTTAATTAGATTAATTTTTAAATTAATGTAAAAGCAGTGCCAAATTTTTAGAAATATTACCATATATGGTCATAAAGTGTAAATAATTTTTTAATCTACAGTTATATATAATAAGACTATTAAATCATATAACTAAAAAACTTATTTGATAACAAAATATAAAAATTATAATAAAAAAAACCACCTTAGCCATTTAAAATAAAAAAGTAAAATTTTCCATAAAATTTGGCGTCGAACAATTTGGTCGATAAATGTAATAGCAATGCCAAGTTTTAAGAAATATTACCTATGGTCATAAAGTATAAATAGTCTTCCACGTTACATATCATATATTAATTTATATAATAAAACTATTAAATCAATAAATAACTAAAACAAAATTGTAAAGTAGAATATTAAGTTTTAAGCGAAAAAACCACCTGTAAATTTTTTTAGGCATTAAAAATATAACATTTAAATTCTCCATAAAATTTGGCGTCGAACGATGTATTTTAAGTTAAGTTTTATCAATAACTGTTTAAGCAGTGGCAAGTTTTAAGTGAAATATTACGATACATAGAGTGTAAATAGTTTTTCACTTAAAGATTTATATATAAGAAAACTATAAAATCGAATAACTAAAAAAAACTTATTTAACAACAAAATATAATTTTAAGCAAAAAAACACCTGTTATCTTTTTTAGGCATTAAAAATATAACAATAAGATTCTCCATAAAATATAGCTATAAACGATGTATTATTTAGTTTGGTCAATAAATGTAAAAGCAGTGTCAAGTTTTAAGAAATCTTACCATATTTGGATAAAGTATAAATAATTATTCATGTTTTACATATATTGATTAATATATAACACAAGTCAACAAATATTTATGTCAGACACGAGATTATTATGAAAACATAAAAGAATGCATCACCATGATGGCCTAATCTCATATTTGTTTTTCGTTTTTCTAAGTTCCTTCCGTCTTTGGCTCCTTATATTCGTTTATAATGAAAAATGGCCTTTTTTGACCAAATTGACAGATCTAAATATACCCTAAAAAAAAATTATTTAAAAATTTTTTTGGCCTATTAAAATCCCTTGTAACTTATATTTTTAATCACAAATAATGGAAAAATTTTTTTATTAATATATCAAGCTCTATCGGCATTTAGATAATACAAATTATTTCGCGTCCAAACTTAAATACGACACGATATATTATCGGTTTTTAATGAAAATATTATTTGAAGTTAAAATTTACCAGTTTAACTATTGTAAAAATGCTAAAATAAAATTCTAATTTATTTTTGTTTTTAAATCTTATTTAGTTTTTTAACCTTTTTTCCTAAAATTTTCAATGTTTATAACTGTCTAACTAAGTTTGATTAGAAAAAACGGTAAACAAATGTGATATTCCCTAAGATGGTAGGTTTAATCTCTGTAGTTAACTCATAACTCTCAAAAAATTGTTGACCTGTGTAATAACACAATTCAACAAATATCAATGGAACCGTGAATATTATGAAAACATAAAAGAATTTATCCCCATGATAGCCTTATCTCATATATGTGTTTCGTTTTTCTTAGTTTCTTCCTGCCTTAGCTCCCTACATACGTCCATATCAAAAAAATGGCCTTTAATTGACAGATCGAGAATACCCTAAAAAAATTTGATTTTTTCATATAAATATTCCTTGTAATACATATTTAATCAAATAATGAGAAATAAAATTTATTAGTATATCAAGCTCTTTTATCAGCATTTTAAAAATGACCTGTGTAAGAATAAATATCTTATTTTATCAAGCTCTTACATCAGCATTTTGATAATATAAAATATTTCGCGTCCAAACTTAAATACAACACAATATATTATCGGTTTTTAATAAAAGTTTTATTTGAAGTTTGAATTCAACAGTTTAGCTGTTGTAAATATGCAAAAAAAATTCAATTTATTTTTTTTTTCAAATTTTTTTTTTGTTTTTTTTGGCATTTTTTTTTAAGATTTTCAATATTTATAGCTGACTAACTAAGTTTGAATAGAAAACGGTAAACGGATTTGAAAATCCCTAAGATAGCAGGTTTGAACTCCATAGTTACCTCAATCTCAATAATTTGTTGACCTGTGTAATAAGACTACTAACAATAAATAACTAAAAAAAATATATTTGTTCAAAAACAAAAAATAAGGTTTAAGCAATTAAACCAATTTTTTAGGCAACAAAAATAAGACAGTGAGATTATCCGTAAAATTTGGAGTCAAACGATATCTTACATGACCATATTTCTTCTAAAATTTAAAAATTGAAAAGAAAATAAAAATTTTACTAAAAAAATGTTTCGTGTTGAAATATTTAAAACACGAAATATTTTGGCAAAAACATTTTTAATAAAAACAGGAAAAATTATTTCGTGTTTTAAAAAAACAAATACACGAAATATTAAAAAATGTTTCGTGTTTTCTTCAGGACAAAAACACGAAACATTTATAAAAATTTCGTGTTTTTGTCCTGCCGCTTAAAATCAGAAAAAACAAAATTACTGAATCGGCCAAAAACGCAAAGTTACCGAAAAGCGGCAAAATATTACAAAACATTAAGGACAATTACCATATTTATTAATTAAAATTGTATAAATAAAAATTTTTTTAAAATACGAAAAACATTATAATACATAAAACATCGAAAAATGCCTAAAAACAAAAAAAAAATTTTGTTTGAAAAGCAAAATCCCTCAAAAATTATTTAAATTACTTAAAACATTAATACATATCACCGTCAAACAAAAAGCAAAATCCCTCAAATATTACTCAAAATTACTCAAAACATCAAAGAAATACATAATAAAACACTGACAAATGCCAAACAAAAAAAATTTTTGTTGTTTGAAAAGAAAAAGAGCAAAACCCCATAAAAATTACTTTAACTTATGACATCAAAGAAATACATAAAACACCGAAAATGCCAAAAAACGAAAAAAAAATTTGTCCCAAAAGCAAATCCTTTAAAAATTACCTAAAATTACTTAAAACATTAAAAAAATACATAAACCGACAAATGCCAAAAAACGAACTAAAAAAAAATTTTTTCTGGAAAGCAAATTCCACAGATATTACTAAAAAATACTCATCACATTAGTAAAATACTTACACCGACTAAAAGTTACTTAAAATTACTTAAATCATCACAGGTCAACAAATATTTATGTCAGAAACGTGAATTTTATGAAAACATAAAAGAATTCATCCCCATGTTGGGCTAATCTCATATATGTTTTTTGATTTTCTTAGTTTCTTCCGTCTTTGGCTCCTTAGATCCGTCTATAACGAAAAATGGCCTTTTTTGACCAAATTGACAGATATACCCTAAAAAGAAAAAATTTAAAAATCTTTTTTGCATATTAAAATCCTTTGTAACTTATATTTTTAATCATAAATAATGGAAAAAAATTTTTTATTAATATATCAAGCTCTTACATCGGCATTTAAATAATAAAAAATAATTCGCGTTCAAACTTAAATACGAAACGATATGTTATCGGATTTTAATGAAAATATTATTTTAAGTTAAAATTTAACAGTTTAATGATTGTTAATATGCAAAAATAAAATTTCAATTTATTTTTGTTTTTGAATCTTTTTGGTTTTTTAACCTTTTTTTCTAAAATTTTCAATGTTTATAACTGACTAACTAAATTTGTTTAAGAAAAACGGTAAACGGATTTGATATACCCTAAGATGGCATGTTTGATCTCTGTAATTAACTCATAAATCTCAAAAAATTGTTGACATCAAAGAAATTACGTAAAACTCCGAAAAATGCCAAAAAACAAAAAACAAAATTTGTCTGAAAAGCAAAATCCTTAAAAGCAAAATCCCCCAAAAATTACTTAAACTTACTTAAAATTTCAAGGAAATACATAAAACACCAACAATGACTAAAAAACGAAAAAAAAAATTTGTCTGAAAACCACAAAAATTACTTAAAAACACTTTAAACATATAAGAAATACATAAAACACCGACAAATGCCAAAAAAACAAATAAAAATTTTGTCTGAACAACCCAAAAAGCAAAATCTATCAAAAGTTACTTAAATTTATTTAAAACATTAACGAAATTACGTAAAACACCGACAAATGCCAAAAAAAGAAAGAAAATTATTATGTTAACAAAATCCCAAAAAGCAAAATCCCACAAAAATTACTTAAAAATACTCAACACATCAATTAAATAATTAAAACACTGACAAATGCCAATGAATAAAAAAAATTGTCTGAACAAAATGCCCAAAAGCTAAATCCCTCTAAAGTTACTTAAAATTACTTAGAACATCAAAAAATTATGTAAAACACCGACAAATGCCAAAAAACGAAAAAAAAATATTTTGTCTGAACAAAATCCCAAAAAGCAAAATCCCACACAAATTACTTAAAAATACTCAACCAGGCCCGATTCTAGCTTTTCCATTTTAGGGGGGCAAAAAAAACCCGTGGGGGGGCAGAAAAAATTTTTTTGCCGCCTTCGGCGGCAAAATTGGCCGTGACCTTCGGTCACGGCAAAAAATATACATTTACAACAATAGAATCCATGTTCAAAATTTTTTAACAAATTAATAGTAATTTATTATATTCTTAAATTAAAAAAAAATGAGTTTATAAATTGAATATGTTAATTAAAATTAATTGTTTTCACTTAAATTTGCTTAAAAAGATATGAGATTTGAATTAATTGTAAGTATAATTTTATCATTTGGTATTATTGCGCATGAAAATTAAAATGATATATATGAATGAAAAAAATGAATTGTATAAAACTTTAAATTTTAGAAAATGAAAAGTGAAATTAAGATTGATTATCATGAAAACAAAATGTATAAGTATGCTAGTTTGGAAGAATATATATGAAAAAACACTGGTTATATATAACTAGTTATTAATATAAGGGTAAAAAATTAAATAAAACATGAACATAAACGTTAAATGCGCATAAAAAATGTTTGCAACCATGTTAAAATAGTAAGCAATAATTATTTGATTATGAGCAGTGTATTGTATTGATCAAACTATTTTATATTAGAGGATTTTAATTAAATTACAATATTCATCAAAATTCAACGCCCCTAGTTAATGATTCGTGTTCTAAAAGAACCAAATCACCTTTAAGCAGACTACTTGTCAGCCGTTATTATACTTCTTAAAGAAGAAAATGTGGCCTCACAACTCAACGTTGAAGAGCCAAATAACAAACTTATAGGAAAAATGTTAAATAGATTAGAAAACGCATCATTGTAATCATATAAAAATTTAACAAAATCAATAGTCATATTCTTTGTAATTATTAAGTTTCTTATTTAAAAATTTTTGGCTACGTCAATTTCTTTAGATAATGAATTTTTATCAATATTACTTATTTTTAAAAGAGGCTCTAATTTATAAAGGTTAATCAAATTTATAAAGGGAATCTAAAGATTCTAAACAACTTTTATCGGTAAAAAATCTATTATCAAAATATAAATAAATCAATAACATTAAAATAAATACTTTTTACTTCATAATTAATATTTAAAATATTTTCAAACTTATGAGTAGAAAATAAATAAAAATCAGAAAAATCTTTAGGTTTAGTTTTTCTTTTATCCATAGATAAATTATTGTCATTTAAAAAAATATTAATATCAAAACAATTTTTGAATAAATCTTCAAATGTATTTTCATTTCTTAATTGTTTAATTTCTAACAAACAATGGTGTATTAAATCAGAAGTTTTAGAGATAATCGTTCTGCATTGAAATTGATCTATAATTATTTTTAATAAATAAAATAATTTTCAATTAAATACAAAAAAATAAATAGATGATTATAAATATGGTCAAAAAACCCCGATTCGGCCCTGTGACCTGAAAATATAAAAGTTTTTTTTATTTTTAATTTTTAAAAGAGTATTAAATATTTCAGTGTAATTTTAAAAAAAAAACAATGGGCAGGTAGTGACCACACCACCAATGGGGCAACAGCCGGGATATGGTCCCGCATTCACTAAATACCATGATTGCATCATGTTGAAAAAATTTATGAAGGGAAGAAAAATTATCAAAAAAATCTTTCCCTTCACTTAAAATAAGACAATCTTTTACAACAAGGCAATCGGTGGTTAAAGCAGTGAATATACGGGACATGGTGCCCAGCTATTTTGCTTAGAAATACTTGAAAACCATTTTTTTCCGGGCATTACCGCCCCATCGTAGCATTGTGCGATCAGGTTCTTTAGTTCTAGATTATATTCTAACAAAAGATTGTTGTTAACTGAGAAAATTTCTTAGGCATCTGATTTATGAATTGATTTCACAAGTATAAAGCTTTCTGTAAAATCAAATTTTTCTATATATTTGTGTTAGTTTGATCTCTCTTGCGGCTAAAAAGTATTAATGAATAAAAACACTTTTAAAAAAGTAAATATTAATAAAATAATATTTTTTATATATTTTTGACGGAGCAAATTTAATTATATTATGCGGAAGAAATAAAATTACTATGCATTTTTGGGGGGGGCAAATTCAATTTTATTTGGAGGGGCAAACATAAAATTACTATGTATTTGGGGGGGGGGCAAATTCAATTTTTATTGGGGGGGGGCAATCAAAAACTTTTTTGGGGGGGGGGGGGGGGGTAGAATCGTGCCTGTACTCAACACATCAAAAAAATACTTAAAACATCGACAAATGCCAATGAATAAAATGAAATTGTTGTCTGAACAAAATTCCAAAAAGCAAAATCCCTCAAAAGTTACTTAAAATTACTTAAAACATTAACGAAATTTAAAACATCGTTATATGCCAAAAAACGAAAAAAAAAATTTGGTATGAAAAGCGAAATACCTAAAAGCAATTGTCAAATCTCAAATTAATTAAAAAATGAAATGAGTCTACAAGCCCGAATTTTTTTAAACATTTTAAAATTATTAGCCGCAGCTATTGAACCATCATTTTAATTTTTGCGCGTTTAGACCTCACTCAAAATTTGAATTTTGAATTTTATTTGGCGTGTTTAGACTTATATTTTTTTATTGTTTTAATTGTAAAAATTTAAAATTTTCAAAAAATGTTATATTTTTTTATTGCTGATAAAAGCGCGTTTAGAATTTATTCAGTTTAGCAAACAATTTTAAAAATGATAAAATTTTTACTTTTTGACATATAACGCATTAACAAAAAGTCGCCAATGTATTATTAGCATATAAAATAGTATTTCTAAAATAAAAGTTATTAAATAATTTAGAAAAAAAAATAAATTTTTAAAGTCTAAACGCGTCCTAATAAAGGTTGGCGACTTTTCTGAGTAATGTCAAAAAGTAAAAATTTAAATTTTTTTGAAATTTTTATAATTCTGAATGAAGTCTGAACTCGCCCTAATAAAAATATTACAATGTTGAAAATTTTTTAAGCGTTAGATTTTTTTGTGAGGCTTGTTGAAATGATTATTAGCTATATTTGTTATATAAATATATAGATTTGTTAAAATTTCTAAATACTTAGAGCAACTGATCCGAGTATTAGATAATATTGTAAAAAAAATGGTGATAAATTTTTGTTAACCTGTGCTAGGGTGAGAAATTTGCAACGCGTATTCTATTTTGGGGTCCACACCGACCCAAAATTTGAATTTTGAACTTTAGTTTTGAGGGTATGAACTTATATTTTTTTATTGTTTTACATTGAAAAATACGTACTTTTTAAAAATGTTATAAATTTTAAGTTATCCTACTGTATAAAAGCGCGTTTACTAATTATTCAGTTGTAGCAAACAATTTTAAAAATGATAAAATTTTTAATTTTTAACATTATATCATTAACATCTTTATTCATATAAATTAAATGTATCAATAAAAGTTATTAAATAATTTAGAAAAAAAAATAAATTTTTAAAGTCTAAACGCGTCCTAATAAAGGTTGGCGACTTTTCTGAGTAATGTCAAAAAGTAAAAATTTAAATTTTTTTGAAATTTTTATAATTCTGAATGAAGTCTGAACTCGCCCTAATAAAAATATTACAATGTTGAAAATTTTTTAAGCGTTAGATTTTTTTATGAGGCTTATTGAAATGATTATTAGCTATATTTGCAATTTTTTATGTTTAAATTTACATAGAGACAATAACATGGTTTTCAACATTAAAATGAGAGTGTGGGGTTCATACGCAATAGAATTTTTAATTTAACAAATTTGTTATTAAACTTAGACCAAACTTTTATTACTAGTTTTGTTTATTACACAGGTCAACAAGTTTTTGAGAATTATGAGCTAACTATGGAGATCAAACCTGCCATCTTAGGGATTTTCAAATTCGTTTACCGTTTTTTCTAATCCAACTTAGTTAGTCAGCTATAAACATTGAATTAAAAAAAAAAAAAATTGAAATTTTTTTTTGCATATTTACAACAGCTCAATTGTTTAATTCAAACTTCAAATAAAACTTTTTTTAAAAACAGATTGTATATCGTGTCGTATTTAAGTTTGGACGCGAAATAGTATTATCTAAATGCTGATGTAAGAGCTTGATATGCTATAAAATTTTATTTCTCATTATTTGATATGATAAAAATAAGTTTAAAGAGATTTTTTTATGAAAAAAAGATTCTTAAATTTTTTCTTTTTGGTATTCTTGATCTGTCAATTTGGTCATAAAAGGCCATTTTTTCGATATAAACGGATGTAAGAAGCCAAGGCCGTAAGAAACTAAGAAAAATGAAATATATTATGAGATAAGGCCATCTTTTCATAAAATTCACGGTTGTGCCATTCAAATTTGTTGACCTGTGTTTTATATCCAAGAAAAAAGTCACAAAAATTTGACCCATAACATATAATATTTTTTGAAGATATTTAAAATTCAAGATGTGCTGGGCAGAGCCGTAGCCAGGGGGGGCGGAGGGGGGGGGGGGGGTAGAACCTGGCTTGGGCTCTTTTTCGGGGGACTTTTTATTTTTACTGGCAATTTTGAAAATAATTTGCCTGATGAGCCCCCTAATTCCAAAGGTGGTTGGGTTTCGCCCAAGTTGGCTGCTAAGTCAATAACGGTTGGGCCTTTCATTCAGAAAAATATGTGCTAGCATATAAGATTACATTATGTAAGTTAATCTCTTGACCAAGGTCGGTCCGTCCCAATGGCACCTCTAAGCCATTTCTAGGCACTTAAAATGCACACTTTTTTTTATTATTTTTGCTTAAAAACCTTAGTATTTAATCAAATTATCTTGATGCTCGGCATTGCTTGGATTGACCTTATAGATCCCGGTTCTGTATCTGACTCTTTGACTATTAATCCTAACTAAGTTTAAAGATCAAAGTCAAGCCATATTTATCCTTGTATTGTTTCTTTTAAAAGATCTGTGATAGTGAAATTTCCTAAAAACCTTTCTATTTGCTACTTTTTACGCTACAACAGGCCCCGCAGAATTTAAGATTTAATGCACGCCGGTCTAAGTTTGCCTAATGTCAAAAAAATGAACGATTTTTGGATTTGTTGGCGGTCACCACTTGACTACTAACCAGGCTCAACGCAGCTTATATGAACACAACCAAATATATGCGCTAAAGGTCGTCCGATCTTTAGTAAGGAGTTAATCATACGATTTTAGTTTTACATTGTAATAAGTATTTTGACGCGCTGTATTATATTTAAATTTATTGCATAAAACTTATTGCTTGAAATTTCATATTGGCTCTTGAAATTTAAAACCAGATCGGGCCAACCGCTTTACACTTTAATAACTCTAAATTATATATAGATCTATGTCGGACTAGTTTCTAATAAGGGCTAAAATAAATATACCTTTGCTCTGCAAAGTCGATAAATTTGGTCATTAACATTTTTTATAAAGCTTTTGTTATTATAATTAGAGTTAGAATTGTTTTGAAGGGAACTCGCGAACTTGGGCTTCAACAAGCAAATTAACTTAAATTCTTGTCAATCCAATAATTAAATTTTGAATTATTTTAGATAATTATACATTTTTTAAACGAGTTAGTCAAAAACTTTAATAAAGTGACATTGATTTTAATGAAGCCGCTTTTTGTACCTAAGATATAGCATTTCTAAACACAATAGAGAAAACTCAGAAATTTTTGAAGCATTTGCCGAGGCAGAGAGCTTGACTACAAATGTTGGATTATCTACACCTTTAACAAAGCCAAGAGACCCGCGCATGCAAATGCATTGGGTTTAGTGTTGAATTTCACCGTCACTTTTTTCAAGTATTTAAAAACCTTTATTACCGCGTTACCGGGGAACTTTTTTGCAATTTAAGAACTCTGAAATAGATAAATTGGAAAAAGAATTAGAAAAATTTTATGGCTTAGATTATATTAAAAGTGAGTTTTAAAAATGTAAAGATTGGGCTAAGGAAGCAGACGATAAACTTATCTTTAGTGAGCTTCAGCAATGCAAGTTTATTAAATAATAAAATAGAATATTAGTGTGGCCCTTTCAATAACTACGCACGGCCGAGTGTAGTTTTAGTAAATAAAACTTATAGTGTTATTTACGATCAACCATATCTACCGATCGTTTTTCTGTATGTTTAAACACACCAAAATACGATCGCGAACTATTTTCACTGAAAAAATCTTACAATGGTTCAAATCATACTCTCGAATAATGTTATTAAATTCGGTTCTTATCTTTAAAGTCAAGTTAAGAAAATTTTTTTTCTTCTCAAGTCTAATTATTAATTATTAAAAAAAATCGCCGGAGTTGCATGCCTAGGATTGATGGCTTGCTTAACAGTTTAGATAATTAAATTTGGTTATTTATATATTTGCTTTCTAAAATATTTGTTGGAAAATTTTTCACACCAATTGGTTTAATACAAATAACATTGTTTTGGATTAAATGTTGAAACCTTTATTGTAAAAACTAGGCCAACGCACTCTTATAAAATTTTTGTCCATACACGAATAAACTCTGAACGCGTCCTAATTTTGAAGTACTATCTACAGCCACTTAGGGCGTGTTAAGACTCATTTCATATTTTGTTAATAATTTTTAAAGTTTAAAATTTGTAATAATTTTATTTTTTTTTAAATGTTTTACTTTTTTTTCAATTATAATGCTAATAACTAAAATTGGCGACTTTTTGTTAAAATACGTTTAAGGGTACGTGCAAGGTGAGTTTTTATTTTCGTAAAATTAATATTCTAAAAATTTAAAATTTTTATTTTTTTTAAATTTTTTTTTTTAATTTGGAAAAAGCATTTATGTCCAAAAAGTAAATTTGAAAACTATTATAATTTGCGTTTTATAAAATAAAATTTCTCAAAATTTTGAAAATTTTACAAAAATAAAAACTCACTTTGCACGTGCCCTAATGGCTGCGGCTAGTGGAAAAAAAATTTTGACGAAAAAATAGAACGTATATGAATAACATTGAGGCGGCTAGTGTAAAAAAAAATTATATTTTTTGAAAAAAATTTTATTAATGTTAGGCATATCCTAAAACAACCAAAAAATCTAAATTCTTATTTTTTGATATTAGCCTCTAAAATTTTTTTTATTTTAGAAATAATTTTTTTACAATTTTAGCCGCAGCCAATGATAAAATTTTAAAATTTTTTAAAAAATGAAATGAGTGAACGCGCCTTTAATCATATAAATTTTTAACGGTGCATTTGCAACCATGGCTAACAAAGGTACTCTCCATGACTTAAAAAAATTTCGTGTGGGTTATAAACCAAGTATTTCTAGACGTATATTAATTTTTAGACCAACAATTTGATGCATCCATAATTCCTGCAAATGATTTAAATAGTGTAGATGCTTATCACATGTTAAACCAAAGAAATATATTTAATTATTCAAATTCAGCTTTTTATCAGCAAAAAAGATTGTTGCATCAACCTAATTTTCAGCATAATTTTGTAATTCAAACTCCTAATATTTTGCAACCTAAATTGCTCTCTCAATTAATAGAGGAATTGTTGCCCGAATTTATTACCAAGCATACATCTTATTTAAGGTTTTGAAAAAGTTTTTTATATATGTCGCATATTTAAGCTTACGTATGGATACAGAATTTATTTTATACTATATATATAATTAAGACACCCAATCAAAAGATCTGGGACACTACCTTTGTCTAAAGCACGAATTGAGGTACTAAAAAAATCTAAAGATCAACAACATGATTTTTCGTTCCTTTGGGAGGCATTTCCACAATTTTCTGCAAATGTATATTTATAATTTTAATGTTTCATAGATTTATTTTTGATATGAATTGTAATATAAAGTTGAGTTAATTCTTGGGGTGAAAATATTTTAAGATATATTAAGGTTAAATGGGAAAAATAGCAAAACATTATTTTTTCTTAATGTTTTCACTAAGAACTTCTTTAATTTTGGATTAAATGTGAATTATATTGTAACATAATTATCACCACTTTTTATTTCACAGAAAATGTAAAATAAAAAAACTTCATTAGGTTCATTAATTTAAAACAACATTTAAAGTGAGAATTAATAAATTAAAACTACAATTTTTTTCTCACAAAACTTAAGTAGCACTATAATTTAAAGTATAACGTTTTCTGGTAATGATATTACAAGGTGTAAATAATAAAAAAGATATAATGTTGAACAATATTGGATGAACTTAAACAACATATATGGTTACCTTGGTCAAATTTATGAAATTAATGTTTTAGCCATTTCCTCATATTTTTAATTAGATTAAAAATGTATTCCTATTTTTGAAGCGTTAGGGGCTTAGGCATTTGAATTCCTTTTTTTGTTTTTTTAAGTTATTTTTGCCATAAACTAATATTTGTGACCTTCAATAACTTATAATGCTTATTTTTGAGTTATTTTTGCCATAAACTAATATTTGTGACCTTCAATAACTTATAATGCTTATTTTTGAGTTATTAACGTATTACCACCTTTTTCAAGAAACCTCAACAAGTATAGAAATTTAGTCTTAGAAATTTTATTTCTTTTTAAATTAATTATAAATAAGGAAAAAATTACAAAGATGTAAAAATCTTTTTTGTCATAATTTTTATTGTCCAGTATAATCTTTTTAACCTAAGCAAAGCAATAATACTGATGGTCTAAATAGTAAGATTACCAGCATGTTAGCGACCTACGTTTTTAGCCAAGGCTCTTACTTTTGGCATATCGTTTTGGGCCTACTGCCTAATCAGGCCACTCAGCAGCTTCAAAGTGGTTGCTAATTTTACTATTTTTCTGAAGAAAAAAGCTTTATTCAGAATGCTTATGACAGGGACAGGCTGTGAAAAAAAGAATAAAGGATGGAAAATTATACAAAGTAGTCCTTATTCAAATAGTTAAATTTTTGATCTAGTATTTATGTAGAATTGTTTAATAAAGTAAGTACCTTGCCTTATTCTATTATTATTTAGATCTCAATAAATCAAAATTAATTGATTAAATGGTTACCGCTAGAATTATTGGGCAATTTGCTCGCCTTAAATGTATCCTACGGCTATCATGTTTACTAACTCGATTAAATGCATCACTCTTTTACAATAATTTTATTTTTTTATAACGCAGCACATTTACTTGACCCTCGATAATTTTGACTGGTCTTTGCCAGAAAGTGTCGAATGGTTAAATACACACAAAACATTTCCACTCAAAAAAATAAACGAAGACGAATTAAAGCAACTTTTGGAACAGTCGGATGATGAATGGCTTGAAATTGATGATTCGACAGGTAATTTTTGATTATATTACTTTTAAAATTATTAGAATTAAAAGGGAATCATTTAGATTATTCCTTTGTTACAAACATTCATAAGTGGTAGGAATTCTAAAAATAAAAATTAAAAAACATCAAAAGTATATTTTATTTAATAAATAAGTTATTTGAAATTTTTAGTTTATAAAAAAATTAATATCTTTTACCATTAGCTTTTAAAATATTTATAGAAGTAAAAAATTAGAATTTCTTTATTTTAAATGTCAACAAAATTTACGATTTTTAATCTATTCATAAAACTATTTAAAAAGAATATTTATAAAATATATTTTTACATTAGTTGGCTTGTAGAATATTAAAAAAAAATATTATTTAGTAAATGAATATTTATAAAAAATTTAAATTAAATGGCTTGTAGAATTTAAAAAAAATTATATAGTCTTAAGTCCAAGAGTCGCCAAAGTTTTTTTGGCATTACGATGTCGCCAAGGAAAGGATTTTTGGCGGAAAATACGAGAAGTAAAACCAACAATAGTATTGGAAATGCCTAATTTTAATCCGATCCTGTGCCTAAGGTCATATTTTTAGACCCGTTTATAAAAATTTGTTATCGATAAAAAATATTTGTTTTGATGCCTGCTGTATTTTTACTTGTTAATTTTGCACATTTAAAATGAAATTATATAATAGATAGGTATGCCCGAGCCGAATTTGATGCAGAAGAATACAATTTTATATTTGATGCCGTATATTACCCTTCTCCAGCCTCATCCATGTCTTTTATAAACCAAAATGGCTCTAATTTTATTGGGTCCAGCGGCCATCTTGGCTCTTCACTTCGACAGCAACAACACAAAATTCAAATAAATAATTCAACCTTTGGGACGCGTGGCAGTCCTACTAAGCGGAAATGTATTATATTGAATTAGTGCTTATATTATCGTTAATTTAATAATAACGTAGTAGCTTGAATCCGGAGAGCTATGAAAATCTTTGAGCATTTTTATTTAGAGACTATTTAAAAAAAACTAACAGCTCATTACAAGTGCTAAGGCTTTCGATTCAGCGTAAATCTCTTCTTAGCTTTTTTTATTTGTTTTTTTACTTTTTATTGAGTGAAATTAAATTTTAAAATAATATATATTTAGATGAATCTAATGATATGGAGGTCGTTGAACGAAGTTCGCAATACAACGATACTATGGAGAGATTTAATAAGTTTTTTATGAAACATTTTAATACATTTTGTATAATTAACTGTTGCGTATTTAGAAATTTAAAGGTATGTTTTAAATTGACCTGACTTATGAAACGGTGGTTGACCCCACATCAAATGTTTTTGCGCAATTTTAAATCTATTTTTCGCTATACTCTTTTTTTACCCCTTGTTATCTTGATAATTTGCGAAAAAGTAAAAGATTGAACTTTGGTAGGTAAATATAGGAAAGATTATATTTTTTTATATCTTAAATTTTAATATAGAGTTTAAAAAATTTTATTATTTAGGGATTGCTCATCGGATTTTTGCCTACTCGATAATGGTTAACTTGTAAAAAAAACCCTAAAAAACCTCTACTCGATATCGAGTAGCTAATGATTACCCTATAATACTTGACAATTAATTTAGAGCCTTGCAAAATTTTACAATTTTTAATTAATTTTTGGAATTAAATTTTAAGTTTTGTAGATGTGCAAGCTTATATTAAATAATTACTAGTCCTTATTAATTTTTATTCAAAAGGGTAATTCACTAATATTTTAAAACATTATATAGTCATTTGTTGTTATTTGAATCCATATGAATATTGTAGATAATTAAATGATATTATTATTGCTTTGATTTGAGATTCATTTCAATAAAGATAATATTGTTCAACATATTATTTCTTAAAAATAAGACAGATTTTGTAAGCCAGCTATAAACAAGTGAAATCTTTGGAAAAATTTAAAAAACAAAAAATTAGCCCTAATGGGGTACGGCGGCCTCAAAAAAGAAGAGGAAAAGGAGGTGGTTTTTTAGCAGGTACTCCTAACCTTGCATGCACCGGTGAATTTTTAATGAAATACGGATATCAGTGCGGACAATTTAATTTACCATATCAACATACCTTTACATCATTTAATCAATCCATCTGTTCTTCTTAAAAATTACTGGTGTATTTCATGATCCCAATCCCAGTTTATTTATAGGCTAGCTTTGGTATCAAACGAGCAAATTTTTACACCCGGAATAAACTAAGAAAAATGGAAAGTATATATGAGATAAGGCCATCATGGGGATGCATGTTTTTTTTTATGAACTTATTTTTTGTGACATTGATATTTGTTGACCTGGTATTAAATGCAAAGATAACCATATACGTTGCAAGATTGTGTAATTAAGCTAATTAATTGCTTAAATGTAATATAGCTATACTGCTCTACAAAAACAGCAGCAACTTAGTTTACAGCAACAACAGGCAATTACAGGAATATCCCCAATAAATACATCATATGTAAAGCCTCAAAACTTAAGTGGAACTTCATATGTGATAAATAATACATCAACCGGTCACTATCATTATGGCAGCGAATCTGATAATTTACTCGATTACTTCAATAATTCAACTAAGGATGAGTTGCTTGCTTTAAAATTTTGCACCCCTAAAAAGTGTGAAACTATTTTGCAACAAAGGCCCTTTAGGAATTACGAAGAATTGGTAATATAATGTGAATTCTTATTGGACAAAATTAAAATGTTATAATATGTTTAAATTATATAGTGTTTTTAATAGCATAATTTTTATTTAAAACCACCTTTGCAGCACGCCAAATTTGAGCGTTTTAAATATCTTGGAGTGGAATTGCTTCAATCTGCCAAGAAAATGTTGTACGTGCGTAAGCAGATATTAAAATTGCTCCAACATTGTGAACAGCTTTCAAACGTAATCTGAATTTATCAACTTATTTTATTTATATTATTTATCAAACAAAGTGTAATTTCCATTCCATTTATCATTTATTATAAGATTTAGAGCACTTAAAACTTTTTAGGAACTTCAAAGAGCTGTAGATAATATGATAAGACAAGGTCATATGGTGGTACAGCCTTCAACCTCTGTGGCTCATTCTTACACTCTTAAGCCTTACCAAATTGCTGGAGTCAATTGGCTTAACCTGCTTTACCAAATGAATATGAACGCTATACTGGCTGATGAAATGGTTTACCATTTTTACCATCTTTTATGGACTTTATAATACTATTTATAAAACTATAATAAAAATAATATTTTATTAAATCACATTTTGGCTTTGATAAATAAAATTTTTAAGTTGTGACTTAGCCTAATTTCGCAAAATTTAACATGATATAAAATGTGTTTATTCAATCTTTTTTAGATGATTAATTTTAAACGTGGAAAAGTTGTTTAAAATTTCGTAATTTCATTTTATATATTTGTTTGAAGCGTTTATTTAAATGTATATATTTTTGTGTAGGGGCTCGGAAAAACTGTTCAAGTTTTAGCTTTTCTTCAATATCTGCTTGAAACTGGCGTTAAAGGACCTTTTCTTATAGTGGTACCATCTTCTACCCTTGGTTTGTGCTTTTATAAATACTTTGACATTTATTTATTTATAACATCTGCTGATAAAATTTAACAAGGAAAAATTAAAAATTTTTAAACATGATGTAACGGAAATGTTGATTAAATTCGATTATTGTTTTATAATCTTATTTTTAAAAGTAGTGATCCCACCCGTTAAAATTTTCAGTCCTTGTTCGGATCCAGCATATCAGCTGATTTTATATAGGGCTGCCCTACACCATTAACATTGATTTTTACGAGAGCACATAATAAAAAACACTATTTTTTTAAAATTTCTTAAAATTTTATTTATTATAAAGGGATGAATTATATATTAAATTTGTCTCCAGCCTACATGTTTAGGTATCGAACTTAATGTCGCATTCTTAAACATGTGGCTGTTACGGCAGGTGATTTCTTAAAAAATGCAAGCTTTTTGCCTTTGCGCGGAAGGATATATGCTGCCGTACTAAAAAAAAGATAGCACTACCCAATACGGCCCTTATTTGGGCAACTAACTTAGTGTTTTTTTATTTAATGCAAACATCGATGGGAAAAAAGTTCGTGATATAAAATTATATTCATTATCAACAGGTGCGTTTCATAATTAATTGCCCTGTGAGTTTTCAGCCTAATACAACCAGAGTCTTTTTTGTTAAGAAATTCTTGTTTTTGATTTTGGACATAATCTTACGCGCGTACTAGTTACATTTTACCAACGCACTTGGAGGTCTCAAACATTTTACATAATTGCGCAAGGTTAATTTTTTATAAATATAATTATTTGGGCAAAAATATTAACAGATGGTTATTATGGCAATAAATTTACAAATATGGATTCTCTTTTTCCTGCCTTATATCCTTTTATAGCGATATTGAAAATTAGTAATTTTTCCGATTTAACTTTACATACCATCGGCCCACCCATCCAAATTTAGATTTTTCAAATGTAATTTATACATTTATTGATTAGTACTAAATTTTTTTTTCTTTTCTAATCTTCCAGTGCAAAAGATGAAAGAAGCTAATGACATTTATTTAACATGAAATTTTAAATTGAAAACTTTATATTTTTGATACATCAATTATAGCAATATTGTAGGCCTAATTGCTCCCCTAAGCAAATGCTTTTTAGCCTAAACAAATATTTTAATATTATTATGATGTAAAATATTGTTATTTATTTGGATAACTATTGATGTTTTTTTACAATGCTATCGCACGAAATGTCGCAATCTTTAACGCGGATGTTGCGGGCAATTGGGTGATTTAAAAATTTGTTAGACTTTTTATTTTCTGAGTTTATACGTTAATATACGAGTAGCCTATTTAAAAAAATTTATATTGAAAAGAAAAAATGTTTATAACTAGGGCTGTTAACATGGTAAGATTTTAATTATCCAAATCTGTCTTTTTATTATTGAATTTATGTTAATAAAATGTGCCTGGCAACATTTACAATGTTTATATGTAGTTCGAAGTTATTAGATTCTTTAAAATACAATTAGAAGATTAATAATAATAAGGTTTAAAATGTAATTTAGCTGTTGTCAACATCAAATAAATGCTAACAAGTTTTTTTACATATTAGGGAAAATTTATAAAATATCGCCATTTGTTTTAAATTTTTAACCTTGAGCGATTTACGAAACTTGGTGGATAAATGAGAGATTTGATATTATTTGCTAATTGACGGGCCTGGGGTTTTCTTAATTTCATATATATTAAAAAAAGTTTTTGTCTTCTAAATATGTTTAATAATCGAAACTTTAAATTACTAAAATTATTTTTTTTCAATTTTACACTCTATATGGATAAATTTATATTTATATTGAATTTTTGAATATTATTTTTTGAAAACAGAAAACTGGACCAATGAAATAAGTATATGGTGCCCCGTTTCACGTCTCACTATTTACTACGGTAACCAAGGGGAGCGTCGAGACCAGCGCTATTTTTTGATTGAAGAAAATGGAATTGAGCAACTTGATATTATTCTTACCACTTATGCTATGGTAATTTTTAACACTGGACAACAAAATTTGGACGACCCTAAGCATCATTTATGGCAACTATGGTTTTTGGTCAAGTTTTTGGCGCTGATCACGAATTTGAAATCAGAATTTTAGCCAATGCCTTAGATTTTTAGTAATTCGGTGTCAAAGTTGAGATTTTTCAATTTTGGGGGTATTTTGGGCTTCTATATAAAAAAACTATGGGTAGTAACAAAAGTTTAAAAATATATCTAGATAACGGAAACATCCATTATAAACGTAAGGGGTTTGAATTTTTTTTTATTTTTATAAAATTAGTGTTTTTTGTCAAAAAATCCGTTTTTTGATCCTAAATAACTTGGAAGTAAATTGCTATTAATTTTAGGCAATAACTTTTTTTTAGATATGTTTTTTATAAGGAATCTGAATATGCCAATAGATTTTTTGTAAAATTAATAGTTAAAGAAATTTTGTGAATTTTTTTCTGAATTTTGGACGCTAAAAAAATGGAGGCATTGAAAAAAAAACTAAACCCGGGATTGTTATCTCAAGAAGATTCTCTATAAAACCCTCAAAAAATCGTTTATGTTGTTTTTTTTGTTGTCCAATGTATGCAGACAACAGGCCGGCTTTTGTAAATAAGAAGAGTATAGGTCAAATCATTTCATTATTTGAAACTCCTATTAGGTAAGTTTACCAATTTGAAAACTTATCTAGCCTTTTTTGATTTAAAAAAGACTTACGATATGGTACCGCACCAAGCCTTTTTTAAAAAACGTTATTCGATGTAAGAGGAAAATTTTTGGTTATAATGGATTATATGTATTAAGGTAGTGCTTTTTAAAATTCTCACTCGGTGTCATTATAAAGAGGTCTGAGGTAATGATAATTAACGATATACCAAGTAAATATAAACGATAAAACTAAGGGTGTTTCGCCCCATCTGATTTTGCACAGAGTTGCGTGAGGATTTTAAAACAATGTTTTACCATCTTAATTCGGTTAAAAGGTTAGAAGTAACCGGAATTAAAATAGGCATAATAGTAAATAATCCCTTACACTCAACTCTTGGTGATTTTTCCCTTTTTTACCCCACGCTTCAAACTAAGATATCTGAGCCTCTTCTAATGAGGAAATATTGTTATGATTATTAAATTTAAAATTAAAATTGAAGCTTAATCTGTCTGGTAGAATTTTATAAATGTTGAAAATCCTAAAATGAATTATTTGTAATTATAATACCAAAAACCGTATCCCTGTTTATCCAAAAATCTATGTTTTTTTTCCGTTGCTTATATGTGCATTTATTATTTTAAATAGGCCCAAAATCTTTCTACCTTTTTAGGGCTGTTTGTTTAATCAAAAGAAATTGGACTTTTCCAAATTTCCCTAAATTTTTTCTATAATACCCAAAAAAATTTCTATATGATATATTTAACAAATTTTTTTATGTTGACAAAGATAAATATTGGGAATTATATGTAATTATCGCTTATAAAATCCATAAGGGCTAGTGAGTGACAATTATAAGTACAAATTTCATATATGTATTTTAAAAATTTTGGCAAATGTTTGTTTTTATTTTATAAAAAGCCATGGGTACGTTAAAACGGGAGTTAAATATCTTATTTAGCAAAGTTTTATGTATACATTATGAATTAAAATTGGATTGGTAGTTTGCCAGAAATCGCTTTGAAGGTAATATATGTTTAAAAATAATCTCAAGGTCACTTTTTCTTTTCAAATTGACAATAGTATTCATTTGTATTAAACTATTACATCCTAGATTAATTGCCCTAAATATTTGTTTACAGGCAAGATTGTTACTTTTAAGTATTTTTTCCTAGCATTATATAAAAAATATGTTTTGAATTTATATATAAATAATAATTATTGAGTGAATCTAACAATTTTTCGAGATTTAAATAAATGTTTTTTAGTAATACTATACTTTAGAAAATTGTGAAAATTCTAGATAAATTTTTCATATAGTCACAATACAAGATAACCCTTATTGTTCTCTTCAAAATAAAATTGAGTCTCTAGCAATAATACTTTTTGACTTATAACTTCCAAAGTTGCATTTTTATAATTTTACACTGCGTTTTTTTCTTTTTTTGCCTCTATCTCCGTCAAAAATCACTTCCGGCTAAAAATAATTATGAGATTTTCCTAGACACTATCTCCATGCAATTTCATTTAAATTTGGGACTATGACCTTTCCTGATTTGCTGAATTAAAATGAAATTAACCATATACAAATTAATTTGCTATTTTTTACCCGTTTAAATATTCACGGCTCTATATTATTAATTTTTTTCCATACCAATTACAACTTACGCATACATATATAATTATTGATTATTTTGCAGGTTTCTAGTACGACCGACGACAAGAACTTTTTTAAGCGCATTCTTTTTACCTACGTTATTTTCGATGAGGCTCACATGCTAAAGAATATGACCTCCCTTCGTTACAAATTTCTTATGAAAATTAAGGTAAAGTTAAATTGTTGAGTGTATAATCTGATTTTTAAATTTATATGGTTTTTTAGATTTTTAGAATGATAAGTGTGAGATTACTAAAACCAAAATTTGACCAAATACGAGTAAATAAGCTTGTTCCAAAACTATTTTATTAGTTACTATTGTAACTTTATTTTACAAAAAACTAAACATTTTTAAAATAAGCTTTTGAATACTTATTGTTCAATGTTCTTTTCATTTTTTAACTTGTTAAAGGAAGGTGCAGCTTTCTTGCGATCAGAATTGGTTAATAATCCTATATCTTAATGGTTAGGTCGCCTCTCGAATAAGGGTAGGGATGAGATACTTATTTTAATTATCAATATTTTAGTTTCACTCTTAATTTATGCCTTCATTTGTAGTCAAAATATCGCATTCTCATGACTGGCACCCCCATCCAAAATAATTTAATGGAACTTATGTCTTTGATGCAATTCATTTTACCCGATAAAATATTTGAGGATAAAAGTGAAGAACTCAAAACGGTTTTTTCGGCGTATGATAATTCAGCTTTCACTCGTTCTACTGCATCGCTTGTTAATGAAAATGGTAATTTTATATATTAAAAGAAAATTCATATTTGGTTGATTTATACGAATTGGTTAAAATGGTTTAAATTGTTTATTCATGTAAATTGAAATTTATAAAATTATTAAGAAATTATCCTTAATGGGCCTTATCTCTAATGTTGTTCCATATTTTAGCTGGGACACGGCTTTACTGCTATGGGTAAATTGAGAAAACCAATATATGCCACTTCGAAAATCCTAAGGATTAATAATGAAGAATTTTTGTAATCAATTGTGACTCCAATTTTTCTTTAAATTTATAAAATTTTATATTTTTAAGTACAACTTAAACAATCACTTTAAGATTATAAAAAATATTCTGCATCCCTTCTAAATGATACTATTTCGGATTGAATTAATATTATCACGTTTTCAGAAATGTATACCTTTACTCATACTCTTTACTATATATACTTACAATTTTTGAAACGATTACTATTTTGAGTACGGGTTTTTTTTTAATCATTAGAGATTTTTCTCATTAGGTAATTATACTTTTAGTCTTGATTTGAGGATAATGGAAAAAGATATATAAAAAGTATAATTAGAACACTCTTTATATATTTTTAAAAAAATTATTGTAGGGGCCTTTAAATAACCTGAATATACTAATTTGAATCCATAGTTATATTTTCAATATCAAAATTTATTATACATAAACTCTGCTTAATTAATAAACGCAAAGTATATTTGTCATGTAAGATAAGACATTAACAGATAATTTAATTGAACTTGTTTTAGAATAATATATTTTCTAATTAACAATAAAGATTACTTATAGCTCAATAGAGTTAGGCTTGTTATAACAAGTTATATTAACGGTACCAGTAACCCTAACAAATAAAAAGCCAACTGGATATAGTAACACGCCCAATAATAATGCCATGTGCGATATTGGGATCAGAAGAAACCCAAATTAATTTGTTACCTTCAAATTGCCTGAACACTTTTGCTAGAATTTATTTGTATCAACTTGACTAAATACAAAATTACAATCAATAAAAACATAGATGCTAGAATTGATTAAAAAGCAGGCATGCTTTAGGTTTGTCAATATATCTCACCAACAACAGAAGATGTCCTATACATTATTTACATGTAGGCCTGTGGAAGGTCAAAATTGCAACAAATACATATGGTAACAAAAAGAGTTGCAAGATAAAAAAGCATATGAAAGAACATTTTATTAATTATTGCAGAGGTCAGAACATTAAATAAGTCACATAGATTATATTGGCAAGAATTTATTGATCTTGAAGGAGGAAGAAAATAATTATATAGAATTGAGCTCTTATGGTCAAGATCATCTACATATAAAATTACATATGTTTATGTCAAAATATGTTACAATATAAAAATAATACTTTAGCCTTATTATATTTTTTGCTATAGGTGTAAAAATGGAATTGACACATATCCAATAATAGCGCAACTTTTTTTCACCTATGTGATTGCGCTTTTACTATATAAATTATGAAAAATAATTTTATTTTTTTTTGATTCAAACAAATAATGGTTGTTGAAATTTAGGTTTCGATTTAAAAAAAGATATACAAAGAAATTGAATTTTTTTAAAAACCTCACTTTAGTATCAACTGCTGTTCATCAACTAGCAATCTCTTATTCAAAAAGTCGTCCTGAGGTTTAACATTGTGTTACACAATTAGTCACAAAAATAAAATTACCCATAATGCTTTGTTAATCCAAGGATATCTCCAAACAATTGTAAAAGTACCGATTTTGATCTTTATTAAAAATTGATTAATCAAATTAAATAAATTTTGTCTAAATTAGATTATAGTTAATTTGAAGAGAGATGGGAAAAACTTTATTATTTAACCTGATACATCCCGAGGAATTTGACACAGCAGTTTTATAAGCAAAGTTGGATGTTACAGATTTTAAGCTATATGCAAGTTGCTTATCATCAAATTTTTCATTGTCTTAATTAGAATTTATTAAATGAAGAAAAGAGCGAATATTTGATACTATATTTGGTTATAGAATGTTTTTAGATATCCAGCTTTCGTCTGGGTTTGGAGACTAAATATTGTACTGCTAGATGCTTTTATACTCAAAAATCAAGAATATGATATAATGGAGGAAAAACCATGCATAATGGGTGAAGACTTGTTGAAAAATGTTCTAAAAATTAAAGAAAAAGAAGCAAACATTAGTTTAAATTTTGACACTAAACCATCTTTTAAAATAGGAGATATAAATATGGATGAAGTAGAGAAGTTGCCAAGTGTAAACGCAAATGAAAATATTAGTGCATAGTGAATAAATATTAATATTTGTTTCCAATTCTTTTTGAGTTGGCAATAATTATAATTTCCGTCCATAGGCTGTTATATTTCGTCTATTTAGATTTCATCTTTGGTGACCAATGTAACCGCCTTAATAAAATTATACGTTTAGGTTTTCGTAGAAGTGAATCCTAAATTAAAACAATAATAACATTATATAACAAAGGTCAACAAGTATCATTGTCACATTTTTTTTTATAAAAACATAAAATAATGCATCCCCATGATAGCCTTATCTCATATATATATTCCGTTTTTCTAAGTTTCTTTCGCCTTCGGCTCCTTCGATCTGCCCATACCGAAAAATGGCCTTTTTTGACCAAATTGACAGTTAATATACCCTAAAAAGAAAAAATTTAAGAATCTTTTTTTTTATAAAAATCCCTTGTAACTTATTTATCATCATAAATAACACAGGTCAACAAATATTTATGTTAGAAACGAGATTATTATGAAAACATAAAAGAAAGTATCCCCATGAGGGCCTAATCTCATATATGTTTTTCGTTTTTCTTAGTTTCTTCCGTCTTTGGCTCCTTAGATCCGTCTATAACGAAAATGGCCTTTTTTGACCAAATTGACAGATCTAAATATGCCCTATGAAGCAAAAATTTAAAAATCTTTATTGCATATTAAAATCTCTTGTAACTTATATTATTAATCACTAATAATGGAAAAAAAATTTATTAATATATCAAGCTCTTACATCGGCATTTAGATAATACAAAATATTTCGCGTCCAAACTTAAATACGACACGATATATTATCGGTTTTTAATGAAAATATTATTTGAAGTTTAAATTTAACAGTTTAACTATTGTAAATATGCAAAAACAAAATTTCAATTTATTTTTGTTTTTAATTCTATTTGGTTTTTTACCTTTTTTTCAAAAATATTTACTGTTTATAACTGGCTAATTAAGTTTGATTAGGAAAAACGGTAAACGGATTTGATATTCCCTAAGATGGCAGGTTTGATCTCTGTAGTTAACTCTTAATTCTCAAAAAATTGTTGACCTGTGTAATAAGAAATAAATTTTATTAATATATCGAGCTCTTACATCACTATTTAGATAATTCAAAATATCGCGTCCAAACTTAAATACGACACGATATATTATCGGTTATTAGTAAAAATATTTTTTGAAGTTTAAATTTAATAGTTTAGCTGTTGTGAATATGCAAAAAAAATTTAAATTTATTTTTGTTATTGAATCTTTTTTGTGTTTTTGACATTTTTTTTCTAAAATTTTAAATGTTTATAGCTGACTAACTAAGTTTGATTAGAAAAAACTGTAAATGGATTGATAATCCTTAATATGTTGAGCTGTGTAATTAATCATAATATATTAATCAATAATTGTTAATTCATATTTATATATAAATATTTAGCAATATTAAAATTAAACATTTAATTATTTTAGTATTAGAATATTTGTTTAAAAAAAAGTTTTTGAACTCAAGCAAATATAGTTACTTTATTTTATAAATACAAGATTACACCAAACTTTAAATTAAATATTCAAAATTAAATATAAAATAATTTGTTCATTTAATTTATATAGAAAAATGTCGAACACCAAAATTTTTTTCCTAAATTTTTCATATGAATATGTAAACATTTCGGAAAAAACCCGGTAATATATGTGCTATATTTTTCTCATTTTTAATATATTTCTATCTCTGACATTTGTCTTAATAATTACACAGCAAATTTAATGGCTGAAAGTTTAGATGGTGCCGATTACCCCGAAGATGGGGGCAATGCTAGAAAGCGACTTGCAGCTGAGAGACAAAGGCATAGGAGTCAGTTTGAAAGGGATCGGATTGAGCAAGCAAAGAGGATCGTAAAACCCTTTGTTCTTAGACGAACCAAATTACAAGTAATTTAAAAATAAAATTCGATTATCCTAGATTAAAAAAATATTTGAAAGATATTACTTGAATTCAGAGACCAGGCCTGCCATCTTTGGATTTCCAATCCGTTTACCGTTTTTTTAAATCAAACTTTGTAAGCCAGCTATAAATATTGATTTAAAATTAAAAAAAATTAAAACTAAAAAATATTGAAAAAAAATATTTTAATATTTAAATGAGTAAGACTGTTAAATTAAGACTTCAAATAATATTTTTATTTCGAAACCGATAATATATCCTATTTAGGTGGGGTGCCAAATTCTGTTACCTAAATGTTGATGTAAAAGCTTGATATACTTATAAGTTAGAAGTGATTTTAATATGCAAAAAAATTTAAGTTTTTTCTTTAGTGAATTAAGTCGCAAAATAAATCAATTTGCTCAAATTCGCACTTTTTCGACATACCTAAGAAAATAGCGGAAGGCGAAAGATCGGAAAACGGGAAAGTGTCATAATTTTTTGTGTCACACATTGATTTTGACCTGTGTTATTCAAACTTATCTAATTGTTTTCAAATTTTGATGTAGGTTTTGGAACAATTACCTCCTAAGAGGCATGAAATTACGTTATGTGAAATGACTTATGAACAGAATGACCTTTATCTAAAAGTAATTAAATTTTTTATTATTTTTTTAAGGAGAAACTTTTAACATTAGCACTAACTATCTCTTTTATTTATTTTTTTGTACATTTTCTACTTTGTCTTTTATAAATACTTCTCTATAATTTTTTTTCTATTTTGCTTACCTCAAGAAAATAAGTCTACTTTCAAAAATCATAGTTTTGAATTAAAATTTTGTTATATTAAATTTTAATATGTATAAACGATTAATATTATTTGTGCTTATATCAGAGCTGGTAAAACAGTGGGCCACAAAACATTGGCTCATTTTCTGCCCCAGTTTGGGGTAAGAAAGAGAGCTATAAATAAAGGGCTAAAATATGAAACGGCTCCCACCAAGAAAAAAATAATATTCTATTAAAGGAGCCCTAAAAAACGCTCCGAAAAGTTCACTTGTTCTATTTCAATAATTTTTTAAAAAATCTAAAATATTATTTACACCTTAAGAAAAATTACATCCTCGACCACAATTAAGGAGACATTAAGTTCATTAAAAAATTCTTTATCATATTTTTAATTTCTTTTATAAATTTTCTTAAATATGTGCAGAGAAAGCTTATTTTGAATAAATTGGGTCGGTATAATTAAATGACATGTCTGGTCACACAGGGCCTTTCAGTATATACAATTTTCGATATTATTTTGCCATATCATTATATTTCGCATTTTGAGCTCTATATCAGGTCCCCTCAGCCCGGAAAATTATTCTTTAAATTGCATTCCAACCTCTTAATCTTTTATCTCTTATTTGAAATATATTTAATTTCGCCAAATTTAGGTAAAACCTTGACTAAATTGATTGGTTTGATCTTTGTAATATGGTTAGTACGGGTTTAGGTTGCCAACAAAATTGCAATTCGTTCCAAAGAAATTTTTTTAAAATCACTCACCTAATGTACCTAATAATTTTAAAGTCGACCTCACCTCTCTGCACCGTAAATTTTTATGCTGAAATCAATAAATGAATTTATAGCATGAATTTTTACGCATTTTTTTTTAAATTTAATGGTAAACCCCTGATGAGCTTTTTAAAAAAAGCCCTATGGAGTTTTTTTCCTAAATATAGGGCTTTTTTAGATGTGCGACTTTTTTTAAGTAGGAGATTTATTACGTTGGCTTTTTTTCCAAAAATATACAAAAATATAGAGTTAAAACTGGCCAGCTCTGATTTATAGTACAATTTCTAAGTAAATATTATTTTTTCTTGAAAGAAAGACATATAGGTTTTATTATTGGGCGGACGAAAGGATAGTAGTCTTTAAAGATCCTAAAAAAACTTTTTTTAACACAAGTTCATCACCTATATTAAATTGGGGGGAATTTATGACTTTACAATTTACACAAAATTAGATTACATATTATATTTATTTTATGAATTGTTTTTTTGCTATAAGGCTCTCAAAGATTACAAAGAAGAGTATATAAATAGCAATACAAACAGGTTACCACCCATGAGTGTCCTAATGCAGCTACGTAAAATAGCCAACCATCCACTTATGGTCCGTTCTCTATACACTGATGATTTGTTACAACAAATGAGTCAAGCTATGATTAATGTATATTTAACCATTTTTCTTATATTATTTAATTACTTTGTTTTAAACATATTGTTTTTATAATCTAACAAACCTTACTTAGATAATGGCTAATTGACTTTTACGATTTTTTTTTAAATAAAAAATGCTTCTGCCGTTGTTTATTTTACAACTTCCCCCATATCACACCAAAACTTTCAATAGCGTGTTCACCGATGAGCTCATTATGTCTGAGTCGTACAAAGTAGACGAGCTTTATTATCCAACCCTCTATTTTCTTCAGTTTTTTTTTCTGTATTAAAATATTATCAGCTATAATATAGGTCAGGGAGGTGATGTTTGCACATTACCAAATCTCTTTCTGCTATAAATAACATATGGGTGTTATGAGCTAACTTCAGAGACATTGCGATCAAAGATTTTTAAATCCGTTTACCGTTTTTTTAATCAACTTTTGTAAGCCAGCTTTAAACATGAAAAATTTTCAAAAAAATGTAAGAAACAAAAAAGATAAATAAAAAAATATTAGAAAATTTTTTTTTATATGTATAAGTTACAAGTTATTTTAATATGCAAATTTTTTTTGTCTTTTTGGGTCAAAACAAGTAAATTTAAATAAATTTGGTCTTTTTCGATATATACCTAAGAAATTAGCCGAAAGCGAAAGAAACTTGGAAAAACGAATATTTGTATGAGTTAAGGCTATATGGGGATTAACCCCCCTTCCCCCCTTCCCCCCGTTTCATAATTTCTTTTTTTCACACTTTGTCGATCTGTGTAATGTAGGCATAAGAAAATTCTGATTTTTTATGGCATCCTAAAGAAGTATTCTTGTTATAATATCAAACGTTTTTTTAAGATTTACTATTTTGCTAAAAAGGTTTAAGTTTTTTTTTGAAAATGCCATTTCCTCTAGTTATTCGGCCATAAGATATTCACATGATTGCGCATTGTTGAAATCTAAGGGCTGTGGGGAATAAGGGTTTAAAATATAGGATTAACGAAACATTTTGTAAAAAAGTACGAATTTTTTTAATCGTTTTATTTTTTTTTTTGTTTTTTTATAATTAGTGCTTTTTAAAAATCACCCTAAATTGACATATGTTGTTAAATTGACAATTGTTTATTAAGGAATCCAAAAACGCTTTTGGGTTTTGTCCTTATAGTTCTAAAATTTTTGATTTTTTTTTTTACTTTAGATCAAATATAAATAAAATTGCAGACTTTGGGATAAAAACTGAACCTGGTATTGTACTTGCACGTAAATTCTTTACTAAGCATAAAACCCTGTAAATAGTTTCTGTGGTTTTTTGTTGACAAGTATAATTACTTCCGTTTTATTGATTGGTTAATAACACAGGTTAACAAAATTTAACTTATCGTCCTATCGGGTTATATGAGCATGACTTATACTACCACCTAGCCAATTCATCGCTCTTCTATTTCGCCAAAAACTTTATATTTATCGGTACATCATAAAAATGACACTTTTATTTCGAGCCCGAGTAAATAATTAAAAATTAAAAAATTGATTAATTATTTAAATAACTCACCCAGCTATTATTGAATTTTGCATTGGATCAATTTTTTGCAAATATTTTGAAATTTATTTAGTTAAAAAAATATTAATTTTAATAAGAATTCAAAGTTTTGAAGTATTTAATTAAAAAACATACTTTGAGTCGAGGTTTCTAAAAGTGTCATTTTTTGTTTTCACTAATTTTGAGTGTTTACAGGCTGATAACAATTGTAATGAAAAACGAAGAAAAGGATTATTAAGTAATACATATAGCAGGCCTAATATAAACCATTTGATTTTAAAATTTTAGTAGACCTAGTCTACAGGCCTGTAGTATACTCAAATGTTTACAAAATTTGAGAATTAAAGGGTTATCATTTGAATTAGTCCCACAGTCTTTACTATTTTTAATCAATTTTCTTTTATATAAAGATCCATTCTGTCATCTTTTAATTCAAAAATTTTAAGAGGGATACTTTTTGCGGCGGCAGGATATATAAGTAACTATCAAAAAATACATTTTTTATAAATAAGTTTAACAAAATTTTAATTAAATGAAAATATTATTTTAAGTAAATGAAAATATTATTTGCTTTATTTTAGATTGAATAAAATGAAAAATTGAAAAATATTAATAAATGAAATTTTACGATAGATATATTGTTGACACTTGCTTTTTTATTAAATTGTTGTTTACATTGCTTTTGTTAGCATTGCGTGTTGTCATAGCATTATTATTGTTTATTTAATCAATTTGCTTAATCAATTGAACTTGATAATATTTTTAATAATTTTGTATTTTTTTGTTAAATGTCCATATTTGCATTTATTTATTACACATGTCACCAAATTTTTTAGAGTTATGAGCTTACTACAGAGACCAAACGTGCCACTTAATTCCGTTTTTTCTAATTAAACTTTGTGACTCTAAACATTGAAATTTTTGAATATGTTAAAAAAAACAAAAAAGATTCAAAAAAACAAATTTATATTTTTTATATATTTACAACACTAACCTCTTAAATTTATTTTAAATAATATTATCATTAAAAACCGATAATTTATTGTGTCCTATTTAAGTTGGAATGCCAAATATTCTTTGTTACACAGGTCAACAAATATCAATGTCTAAAAAAAGTTGATGTAAAAATAAAAGCATACATCTCCATGATGGCCTTAACTAAACTCAGTGGAAACGACTTTATAATTGTTTGCAAGGCATATTTATCGAAACATATTGATTAAAAAACGTTGGATCATTGTATTTTTAAAAAAGTTTTATTTCGCTATATTGTTTTAGGAGCCAACGCATAAAAATGCCTCGCCTAACCTTATTTTCGATGACATGAAGGTCCTTTCTGATTTCGAGTTGTATAAACTTACAAAAGCATTTCAGGTTTCAGAATTTCTTATATTAAATTTGGATTTCATTTTGAATTTTTAAATGATTTTTTTAGGGCATATCTGGATTCAAATTGCCGGAATCGACTATAAAACGTTCTGGAAAGTTTAAAATTTTAGATAAAATCCTCCCAGAAATTTTTGAAAAGGTTTTATTTTATCAATTTATACTATTTGTTTTAACATATCAAAAAACGTTTTACTCAATACATTTTAATCATTAATGCGTATTCATTATTTAATTAACGTTTTTACCCAAAAGGATATGGTTTATAGTCTATTATTCAGAATTTTTTTTATAATCTTTTAGGGCGAAAAGATATTAATATTCAGTCAGTTTACAATGATGCTTGATATTTTGGGCGAATATTGTACACTCTCGAACTACGTGTACAAAAGGATAGATGGCATGACACCTGTCTCAGAAAGGTTCCTTAAATATTCAGAACTTTAAATCCATAATATTTTATATATTTTTAAAGCTCAAAAATGGGTAAAGGTTCTCATAGATATAAGGACATAAAACTAATAAAAAAAATTAAATTTTATAAAGCATTAAATTTTAACTAAAATTAGGTTTTTTTAAAAATATGAATAAAGATTGGGGGAAATATAATTATTTACAAAAAGGTATATTAGACAATCTATCCTATTACTTTTTTTCGATTAATTTTTTTTGCCCAATCTTTAAATTAATTGTTATAAGATTGCGTCTCTCTGTTAATTTTTTATTTATAAAATGAAAACGCATATAATATATATTTAACCGACCTTATAAAAGTTAAATCAATAATTTTATATCAATTTACATAAACGGTTTCTTAATCATTGGATATATTAAACATATGGAAAATATCGATATTATTTTATTCTATAGGCATTTAAATTTGGGCATGATCCAATTTTTAATATTAATTGTCTTTTATTTCAGCAAAAATATCTTTTTACCAATCCAATATATTACAATCAAAATAATGTCATACTCTTCATTTTTTCATAATTTTTCTCTCACGTTTTTATAAGATTTTCTGCAAAGAGCAATTATTATATTCTCAATACTTAATTCAAATAGTTTCTAAATATTTTAAGTTAAATTTGCAAATAAGCGCACAGACGAATAAAATTTGCGTTTTTTTGACACCTTAAAATTTGCTGTTTTTTGGCAAATTATAATTTTTTTTGTGGAAGCTAAAAATATGGGGCTCCAATAAATTATTAAGCGATAGATAGTTATTTTGAAAACAGGCGGAAAATACACTCTTTTCGGTTTTGAAGTTCAATTTGTAAATTTAATAATAGCATTAATCAAATAAATTAAACTCTTGTGATCTAATTAATTTGTCCCTATGCCTTACTTCTTGAATATGATCAAATATGGCACAACAAATTCTAATGTGGCAAAGGGCATTAATTTGTCCCAAAATTAAGGCAAAAGATTAATTTTTTTAAGTTTGGACAGTTTCAAACTTGAATTCATATATTTATTATTAAAATTAAGGACTATTTTTAAAAAAATTTATAAAAATTGTAGCATACGTTTTTTGAGTTATTTGTTTATAAATTTGACATTAATTTTTTGGTAACTAAAAAATATTTTTTTTTAATCATTATTTGCATCTGAGGTAGCCCACATTACGAACTTCAAAATAAAATTATGACTCTAACTAAAATACTCTTTAAGACATGCGTGCACAATTGCCCCAAAATTTTTTTTTTCCAAAAATATGTTATTTCGGTCAATTTTTTTTGTAAATTCTTAGATTAAATTTAAGACTTGAAGGATAAAATCTTAAGTAATGTGGAATTGACCATCCATGATTTCTTTCTGTTTTTTTTGTTTTATCTTTTTTGCGTTTTAACAATGTTTCAAAGAATTTTTATTACTGGCTGAAAAGGTTTGATTTGAAATTCTTAAGATGAAGAAAGGTAAAGTTAGCTCATATCTAAGAAATATATTAAGATGTGTAATTAGGTAGGAATCTTTTTTGTGAAAATATAGACTAGCCATTCATTTGAGGTTTAAAGGGGGCCTTGTCACTATATTTTATTTTGTCAATATGATTAACCCGTTTAAAACATTTTGCATTTTTTAATCTAAGGTACAATTTTATTGCCCGAAAAAAATTATAATATGTGCTATTACACAGGTCGACAAAACCAATGAGTGATCACCCAAAATTATGACATTTTCATATACTCTACATGATGGATGGCCTTATCTTAAATATTTTATCCCTTTTTCGCTATATAATCTAGTCTCGGATATTTTGATAGCTAAAATATATAAATGGCCATCGTCTAAATTGACTGACATTTACGACCTCGATACTACCTAAAAGAAAAAATTTAAAGAAAAATTATATTGAAATCACTTGTAACTTCTACTTTTCATCTCAAAGTAAGAAATAAAATATTTTTCAAGCTCTTACACATTTAGAGTTTAAATAGTATTTGATACCGCAACTTAAATAGGACGCGACATTTTATCTCTTAATAAAATATTTTTGAAACTTGAAATTAACACTTTAGCTGTTATATACACATAAATAATTTTTTGCTTGTTTTTTTGTTTTTTTAAATTTTCATTGTTTATAGATGGCTTACATAGTTGTATAAATAGGCGGTAACATATTTTAAAATTCTAAAGATGGCAGGTCTGGTCTGTAAAGTTAGCTCATATATTTTAAAAATTTGTCAAGCTATTTTATGATTGAGCTGGAGTGGAAAAGAAAACAAGAGAGGCGGAGTGGGCATAAAATATAGAGGTTAAGGGCATATTTGATACACGTTATTTTTGTTATTAAAGACAATTTATCTTGCTTAATAGGTTATAATAGAATATTAGATTTTTGATTTAGAAATTGGAATGCCAGGCCAAGTAAGTCATCAGCCTTGAATATAGCTTAAGATACCTTTGAGGAAAGTGGGGCAATCAGACTCTTATAGTTTATTGAAATTTGTTATATAAAATTTATTAACATCATCAATTCCTTTCAAAATTGTATCGGGGTTTAAATGACCACGGATAAAAAATATTAGTCAAAGTGCCTTAGGTATTAATAAATGTTTTTTGGCAACTATATAAGTATTAAATTTGGAGCTCATTTAGGAAATATGACTATAAATTTTATATAAAATAGTGTAAACAAGGCCTTAAATTAGGAGGATTTAGTCTAAAACATAATAAGGAAAGAACATTTACTTCCTGACCGATTTTTAAAGCATATTGGTACAACAGCTGGCAAAAATTATTAAAAAAATAACTTCATCTATTGAATAGGCTATCGCTTATAAATGCGTTTAACGCAGATCCTCAGTGCCCAGTATTCTTGCTGTCAACCAAGGCTGGTGGATTGGGTATCAACCTTACTTCAGCTAATCATGTTTTAATTCACGATATTGATATTAACCCTTACAACGATAAACAAGCTGAAGACAGATGTCATCGAGTCGGACAAGAAAAGTATGTTTTTTAAATTTTATATTTGGTTCATATGTGAGATAGAATATATACGTATTGATCAAGACTTGCTCTTTCATCCGTCTTCTACAAATTTTTTTATGTGCCGGGGAAAGGGGGGGGGAGCGTGGTACAGCTTCTTACCTTTTTTCTTAGGGCGACCTACTCGTCAGCGATTTGCCACTTTTAACTCCAGCTGGTGACCCCTTACAATTACATAGTCATTTACATAAACCGGTGACCTGAGGATCGCTTTTGAATTAATTGGAGGTCATTCATTTAACCACTAACCAGTCTTACCGTTGCTTACTATGAGTTTATAATACAAACCAAACTTGACACTTAAGGTTTTACGATCGGGGTTTGTGGACACATTAATGTTTGGTTGAAGTTCAACAGGATTGCTAATTAGGTAGGGTCTATAACTTTAACTACATGGAGATTTAATTTTAAATCTCTTATATTTATTTTATTTGAACAAGCACCAAAAGTTACTTTAATTTTTTAAATTTGTTTGATATAAGAGGTGTTCAAACTTTATATTTTTTTATCAAATTATATGATCACCGAACAAATTACCTGTTTAATCGTTTTTATTCAATATCAATCCTTTTTAAATTTATAGCCATTCGTTTTAACCAAAATCAATTAATATATGGGGCAAAAATTTTACTCGAGTCTTGAGGTCGCAAGATGTGTCATTTTTTCACTTTTACAACATATTCCGATCAAAAAAAATTACTGGCTAAAAACGAAAAAAAAAATTGTGACCCCTAGTATGATTAATCTAAATTCAATCTAGCGTTCTTGGTTAAATATGTTTGTATGTGTAATTTAAATTTTGGTTTTTTAATTTTACAAAAATTTAAATAAACTAAGTAATAAATAGTATATATCATAGCCGAGACCCTAAAGCAGGCCCGCAAAACTTAGAAGGGGCCGGGCCTGAATTAGAAAAACAATTACCGGCTGGTCCGATTTTTCAAAACTCATTTTGCCTTATTTTTTCAAACTATTTCACGGCTCGACAAAAATGATTGTATAAAAAATGAAAATTATGACCCTATGGGAAAATAATCCCCGTGATGGCCTTAACTCATATGTGTTTTTTATTTTTTAAAGTTTCTTTCCGCGTTTAAGTATAGAGAAAATGGTCAAATTTTTTTAACCTTTTAGCTTGTAATGTAAAATTTTCGGGTCGTATTTGTAGATTTGGGCCGGGCCGGACCTAAAATTAAAACTTAAAATCGTGGACCCGCGAACTGAGAAATAGAAAATTATCGGCGGGCCGGAATAACGGCTCCATTTGAACTCTAATAAATAGTGATAAAACTTCAAAGTTTTAATTTTATTTAGAAAGAGAAAGATGCATTTGAAGGTCAATATGCCACTTTTGACATTCTACTAATTTCAAAAATTTATGAAAGGCTGAGAAAAATTCTAAAATAACCAATAGATAATAAACAAAGTAGGACTATTATTTTTTTGTTTTGAAATTTTCAAATACTTACAGATTGTTCAACTTAAGTGGATGTTGAGGGTACAATCCAAAATATTAAAAAACACTTACATAGAGTACAACGAACAATAAACATTAAGTAACACAATAAAAAGTCCTATGTTAACTGCAAAATATTATGCATGAACTCATAAACAAACAATATAGTGAAGGAAAAAAACGGTTGTCATAAAGTCTGCTTTTATACAACAATTATTTTAAATTTGATCGGCATATAAGGAAGGTTTTAAAAATCACTTGAGGTTTTTATACTTAGCTCAGAACTCTAAAAAATTAGTCGACCTGCGTAACATAATTATTTAGATTTTTGGGTAAAACGTACTTAAGAGAAAATAATTTAATATCGTATAACATCGATATCCGGACAATTTGAATTTGTCGACGTGTATTTTTTTATAGTTAAAACAATTTTTTAACATGTATTTTTATATTGTAAATATTAGTAATTTATGTATTTTTACATACAGAATCGGACTTTTATTTAGCAGTTTAACATATAAAGAAGCTATTTTGATATAATTTTATTCACCCTTTTTAACCACAACTGCTTGCTTTTATGATATCGCACAATTTTTGGAACTCAAAAAAAATATTTTTAATATGTGCGCTGCCTGCCTTTTTGGAAAAGGAGAAATTACATACCGGTAAAAAAAAGTTGTGTATTATTTTATGTATATATAAATGAACAAATTGCTTGTATAGCCACCGTAGTTGATATTATCCAAAAATGGGCATTAGTATATTAGAACTCTAGAAATTTAATTTTTCAATATTAAATACTCAATTGGCAGATGAGTTATATTGCCATTTATATAACCCCTCGTGAAGAATTCGATTACTAAAATAACAAAATATACAAATTTGGTTAGCCATCGCTAAGTTAATTTAGTACCTAATTCTAAATGATATTCTTTTTATATAATTATCTTATTTTAGAGTGGTGGACGTTAATCGACTTATTAGCAAAGATACAGTAGAAGAAGTTATTTTGCAATGCAATCAAAGCAAACTCAAACTCGAGCTAAGTATGCATGGTAAGGCCGGGGTTGAAGTAAAAAATGGTCTTGTACTCGGAGCAACTGATATATTTGAAGGTCATTTTTATTTTTATACATAACATCCTTAATAAATTGATCTTAAACTAATATTAATAAAATTATACTAATAATTAACACTATAATTATTAAGGTAAAGTTTAAATACGTATTATATGCGTACTTCTTTTAAAGAACACACTTATTGTCTTTTTAATATACCATTAATTACTAGGTGACGCAGCCAAACCCGAAGAGGAAACTAATGAAGATATTGCCAACCTTTTGAAATTAGCCATTACCTTATAAAAAAGTTTAATCATCAAAAAAAATTACATACGAAGTTTATATTGATAATTTTTACATTTATAAATAAATATAAGAAGCATCTTGTAAAATTTACATAAAAGCTTTTGTTTTACAATAATACAGGTCAACAAAATTCAGTCATTGTTGTTAGAGGTTTGTTTGATAGAGCATTATATTACACAGGTCAACAATTTTTTGAGAGTTATGAGTTAACTCTAAAGATCAAACCTGCCAGTTTAAGTAATATCAAATCCGTTTACCGTTTTTTCTAATCAAACTTAGTTAGTCAGTTATAAACATTGAATATTTAAAAAAAAGGTTAAAAAACCAAAAAGATTCAAAAACAAAAATAAATTGAAATTTTATTTTTGCATATTTACTATAGTTAAACTGTTAAATTTAAACTTCAAATAATATTTTCATTAAAAACCGATAATACATCGTGCCGTTAAGTTTGGACGCGAAATATTTTGTTTTACCTAAATGCCGATGTAAGAGCTCGATATATTAATAAAAAAAATTTTCCATTATTTGTGATTAAAAATATAAGTTACAAGAGATTTTAATATGCAAAAAAGATTATTAAATTTTTTCTTTATAGGGTATATTTAGATCTGTCAATATGGTCACAAAAGGCCATTTTTGTTATAGACGGATCTAAAGAGCCAAAGACGGAAGAAACTAAGAAAAACGAAAAACATATATGAGATTAGGCCATCGTGGGGATGCATTCTTTTGTGTTTTCATAATAATCTCGTTTGTGACATAAATATTTGTTGACCTGTGTTATCATAGTCTTATCAAAAATATTTTTTTAGTTTTTCTAATCAACACCTGATTTGGCCACCAGATTCGAAAAAATGGCCATATTAGGCAAAATTCATCTTTTTTTGTTTTAATATTATTTGAATTTAAAATATTAGTTATTGTGTTATATAAATAATTTTTTTAAATATTTTTTTGTTTATGTATTTCTTTTTAACATTTTTTTTTAATTTTTAATGTAAATTGCTGCTGATTAGAATAACTGGTATATATTTGATAATCCCTAATATTAGTAATGAGAAATAATTTAAAGAGAGTCCGTATTTATTACAAAAATAATGAAAAATTTTAAAAAGGCACAAATTTGATTTTAATTAAATTAAGCTTATTATTTGTATTATTTAAAATTATTTAATTAAATTAAAAAGTAACTAATTTTTTTAAAAAAAAAATTAATTAATTAAATAAAATATGGTGATTATTGATAAAATTTGAAGTCGCTTTATTTAAAATGTAATTTTAATCAATTTTTCTATTTAATGAATGGGGATTAAGTATAGCGACTTTCTAAGATTTTTCTTTTAAAATTATTTTGTTCAACATTTAAGATTTGTGGCGTAAGATTTAATGTGACAGGTTAAAAGGTGATCTGCTAGAGCTGATTTAAAAATTGGTTGTTTTTTACAGCAGATTCATGTTCTTTAGTTCTTATATTTAAAAACGGACTAGTTTGACCTATGTAAGAAAAATTACAATTATTGCAATTGAATTTATAGACACAATTAGTTATATTTTGGTGGTGAAAAGTTTGTTTTATGAACTTATAAGAAGATTTAGTGGGTTTAAAAAATACATTGGCATAATTTTTTAATACATGGCGTACATTGTGGCTTAGGTGGTTAATATAAGGAATACAAATATTAGGAAGACTAAAATTATTTTTTGGTATGGGTAAGTCTTTGTTCTTGGAAATTATGTTTTTCGTATGCGAGGAAGTAGATGGGTTTTTATCGTTTTCGGATGTGTCATTATTTTTGTTTAGATGCTGTAACTCAAAACTTTTGGATTGTGATGCCGGTTGTATAGGTGTATTTTTTGTTTGTAAAATTTTATTTAATATTTTTTAAATTGTATTTAAATTTTAACCCTGATTTAAAAATTCAAATAAAAGTGATTTAGTTTGTTGACTTGAAATATGAAAATTACTGGGTAATAATAGTTTTCTTTTAAAATGTGTGTAAATTACAGCATTAAACGATGAATTTGGATAGTTAGAATTTATGTTTAAAAATTGTGAGTTAGCAGTTGACTTAGTAAAAACAGAAATACTTTATTGTTACTTATTAGATTTCTCGTTAACATTAATTCAAGATACGAAAATTGATAATTATTTTCTTTTTCACAAGTAAATTTAAGCTCAGATGCATTATTAAGTTTTAATAAATTGTTTATTATATTTTTATTTAAAATTATTAAAATATCATCAACATAACGAGTATAAAAAGTTGGAAAAGTTTCAATATTAAAAAAAAAATTATTTTATATATATCTTAAAACAATTTCGCCTACATATGAAGACCAAGGAGAACCCATTGGCATACCAGAAATTTGTTTTAATATACATTGTTAAATTGTAAAGAATTTTCTATTGCAAAGATTATTAATATTTTTATAGTTTCAATATCAATAGTTAAAATTAAATATTAAAATAATCTAAGTTTTTTGATATAAAACAATCGATAGCTTTAGCAGCTAAGGTGGGGGATATTGAGGTGTAACAACGTCAAATGAGGTTAAAATTTCTTTTTTTATTTTTAAATTTATAATTTTATCCCCCAAAATAAATGAATTTTTTATTGTATGTTCATAATTATTGTCTATTAAGGGGCGAAATAAATTATTAAGGAATTTACTTAATTTATAAGTTGGAGATTGGCAATAATTAACAATTGGTCTTAATGGAATTCGTAGATTACAGGACAAATGGGATTTGTTGGTTTTAATAAATTTAACGTTTTATTATCTATTTTTTTATTAATGTTTAAACGTTTTAAAAGCCGGTATGGGCTCTAAATTAGCTCATATATCTCAATTATCGAGCTGTTTAATCATATAAATTGTAACTCATAAGGGCGGCGGTATGCTATATTTATATAACACTGGTCAAAAAATTTTTTTATTTGGACGCGAAATATTTTGTATTATCTAAATGCTGATGTAGGGCTTGATATACTAAAATATTTTATTTCTAATTATTTGATACGTTTATAAGTTATAAGGGATTTCTATATGAAAAAAAGATTCTTAAATTTTTTCTTTTTCGGGTATTCACGATCTGTCAATTTGGTTAAAAAAGGCCATTTTTTGATATGGACGGATGTAAGGAGCCAAGGCCGGAAGAAACTAAGAAAAACGAAATATATATATAAGATAAGGCCATCATGGGGATATATTCTTTTATGTTTTCATAAAATTCACGGTTGTGTCATTGATATTTGTTGACCTGTGTAATTAAACCTAATAACACAGGTCAACAAATATCAATGTCAGAAACGTGAATTTTATGAAAACATAAAAGAATGCATCCCCATGATGGCCTAATCTCATATATATTTTTCGTTTTTTATAGTTTCTTCCGTCTTTGGCTCCTTAGATCCGTCTATAACGAAAAATGACCTTTTTTGGCCAAATAATTGACAGATCTAAATATACCCCAAGAAGAAAAATTTTAAAATCTTTTTTGCATATGAAAATTCCTTGTAACTTATATTTTTAATCACAAATAATGAAAAATAAATTTTATTAATATATCAAGCTCTTACATCGGCATTTAGATAATACAAAATATTTTACTTCCAAACTTAAATACGACACGATATATTATCAGTTTTTAATAAAAAGATCTTTGAAGTTTGAATTTAACAGTTTAAATATTGTGAATATGCAAAAATAAAATTTCTTTTTGTTTTTGTATCTTATTTAGTTTTTTGACCTTTTTTCTAAAATTTTTTGTGTTTATAACTGACTAACTAAGTTTGATTAGGAAAAAAGGTAAATGGATTTGATATTCCCAAGATGGCAGGTTTGATCTCTGTAGTTAACTCATAACTCTCAAAAAATTGTTGATTTGTGTAATATCACTGGACAACAAGGGTTTGAATTAGTGACAAAAACAAGTTTGGGTATTATATCTGTGTATAATTTTTGTTTCGCGTGAGTAGTTTGAATTTTGGATTTCGTTTTTTCAGCTCTCGTTCTTAATCCTAAATTAAGTTATAAATTTTTTTCAATTTATAATTAAAACATAAAAAAACGAGATAAAATTAAAATTTTGTTATTAATTTAATGTACTCGTTACTAATATAAAAATAATATACAGAATTAAAAATAAAAAATGAAAGATATATCGATAGCGTGGTTACCTTCTGTCTATAATATTATAATATGGCCTGATAATTAAAATTTAAAAAAATAATAAGTTTTTTTCATATATTAAACTTTTGGTTTGTAAACCTTAATAAATTGCCAAGGCATATATAATTGTTATAAAAAGTAATGGTTTAAAAAAAACCTCTTTTTTAATATAAAAACGGTTAACCTTGTTGATGCAGTGTAGAGCGAAAAGCAAGAGGAGTCTCGAGCTGATCAATTTTTTATTAGTATACCATTACTTTGGGGGGATTCATAAAAGAATCTTAAAACAAAATATAAATCTAGAAAGATTTTTATTCTTTAAAATTAAAAAGGCAAAATGTTTTTAAAATTTTATTAATATTTTATATTTGGCACCCCAACCTAAATAGGACACGATTTTTAATCGGTTTTAAATGAAATTATTAATTTGAATTTTTTAAATTTGAAAATAATTACTTTGTGTTTGATTTTCATTGATTTATAATTTTTTTCTCGATATTTTGAATAACATTTAACTTAAAAAGTCATATGGTTTTAAACATTTTTGCTCCAAAAGATGTCTTTAATTATAATGTGTGGGGTCCTCAAATCCCCACCTTACCCGATCACGGATTAATATGGACTTAACATATTTTTACGAAAAGTCATAGTAGGGTACCTGGTTACCTAATTCACTTTAAAAATCAATATTTTTGAAAATACATTAATTCAATTAATTTTTTTTAATTAAAAAAACATTAAAGTTTTTAACACTTTTCGCTTGTTTAAAAGATACCTTCAATTAAAAAAGTGCAGGGGTACCCCGATCCCCCTTTTACCCGATCTCGTGTTAAGGTGGATCTAGTAAAGGATTTTAATTATAAAGGTATAACTTGCTTGTCATGTCATAACACAGGTCAACAAATTTTTGATAGTTGTTAGCTAACTAGAATCAAACCTGCCATCTTAGATATTTTCAAATCACCGTTTTCCAAACTAAGTAAGCTATAAACATTTTAAAAAAATGTCAAAAAAAAAACGAAGATTCAAAAACAAAAATAAATTGATTTTTTTTGCATATTCACAACAGCTAAACTGTTAAATTCAAATAGTATTTTTATATAAAACCGATAATATATCGTGTGGTATTTTGAATGCAAAATACTGTGTATTATCTAAATGGTGATACGAGCTTGATATACTAAAAAATTTTAGTTCTCATTATTTAAGATGATAAATATAAGTTACAAGGGATTTTTATGAGAAAAAAAAATTCTTTAATTTTAATTTTTAGGGTATTTTCGGTGTCGCAAAATATGTCAATTTGGTCAAAAAAAACCAATTTTTTGATATGGACAGATTTAAGGGGCCGAAGGCGGAAGAAACTACGAAACGGAAAATATATATATTAGAGAAGGCCGTCATGGGGATGCATGCATTAATGTTCTCATAAACTTATTTTTTCCATTGATATTTGTTGACCTGATAGACAAATAAGACACAATTACATACCTGGGCAAAATTAATAATTCTTTTGTTTGCAATATGATTTTATAAGGTCGCAATCAGGTAACCCACCTATATACTTGTATAAGGTCTGCGAATGCACTTTCAACCAAGAATAAATTTTAAATTCCTCTGCATATGACTTGCTTTATCCTGACATCAATTGTCCTTATAAAATTCTTCCTTGCCTTAGCCCAAATTGCTGGTAACTTTGAATTTAACATGATTATACAGTATAAAAATATAATTCCAATACCATGTATTAACGAGGTATTTATTTGTGTTTTATAACATGTGTTCAAGTCTTTAACAAACAACGATTACAAAGCAAATATTATTCATTTCATAAGCAATTTCTTATTTGAATTTATTTAAAGCTTTAAATAGTTGTACACATGCCGGTGACCTGAGGATTACTTGTGAATAATTGGAGGTCATTTATTTAACCACTAACCAGTCTTACCGTTGCACACTATGAATTTAGAACAGATACCAAACTTGATACTCAAGGTTTTCCGATTGGGGTTTGTGGAAACATTATAAATGTTTGATTGAAGTTCATTAGGATTGCCAAGTATGTAGGGTCAATAAAACTTTAACTTGGAGATTTAAGCTTAAATCTAGACGAAGGCGGGGAGCTAAGGGTTTAATATTTATTTTGTTTGAACATGTTTATGAATGTCTAAAAACACCAAAAGTTAATTAATAATGTTTTGAATTTATTTTATATGGTAAGTTGTTAAAATTTAAAATTGTTAAATTATATGATCACTGATAAAATATAACCCAATTTTATAATTTTTATTAATATCAATCAGTTTTACATTTTTCGCTATCAAATTAAACTTCAGCCATAGTGTTTGGGGCAAAAATATTACTCAAAGTTGTTTAAAAAAAACACGGATTAAAATAGAGATGAGAATATAATATATCGTTCAATATCATTATCACGATCAATATAAATTTGTCGACGTGTATTTTTTTAATAAGTTAAAACAATTTTTTGACATGTATTTTTATATTGTAAATACTAATTTATATATTTTTACATTACTACAGAATCGACCTTTTTTAGGTTTTTATTATATGTACGCCTATTTCGATATAGGTTTTATTTACCCTTTATAACAACATCTACTTTTCCCAAACATCGCAGAATTTTTGGAAATCAAACAAAAAATTATCAGTTTTGATTTAACACAACCGTAAATTTTATGAAAACATAAAAGAATATATCCGATGGCCTTTTCTCATATGTATATTTCGTTTTTCTTAGTTTCTTCCGGCCTTGGCTCCTCACATCCGTCAATATCGAAAAAATGGCCTTTTTTGACCAAATCAGATCGAGAATACCCTAAGAAGAAAAATTTAAGAATCTTTTTTTCATATAAAAATCCCTTTAAACTTATATTTATCATATCGAATAATGAGAAATAAAATATTTTAGTTCATCAATTTACATCATCATTTAGATAATACAAATTACTTCGCGTCTAAACTTAAATACGACACTATATATTACAAAGGTCAACAATTTTTTGAGAGTTATGAGTTAACTACAGAGATCAAACCTGCCATCTTAGGGAATATCCAATCCTTTTACCGTTTTTCCTATACAAACTTAGTTATTCACTTATAAACATTGAAAATTTTAGAAAAAAGGTCAAAAAACCATAAAAGAAAATTTTTTGTATGTTAACAATATTTAAACTGTTAAATTCATACTTTAAATAAAATTTTCATTAAAAACCGATAATATATCGTGTCGTATTTAAGTTTGGGCGAAATATTTTGTATTATCTAAATGCCGATGTAAGAGCTTGATATATTAATAAAATTTATTTTTCATTACTTGTGATTAAAAATATAAGTTACAAGGGATTTCTTAATGCAAAAAAAATTTTTAAACTTTTTCTTTTTATAGTATATTTAGACCTGTCAATTTGGTCAAAAAAGGCCATTTTTACGGAAAATATATATGAGATAAGGCTATCATGGGGATGCATTCTTTTATGATTTCATAAAATTCACGTTTCTGAGATTGATATTTGTTGACCTGTGTTATCGGTTTTTAATAGAAGTTTTAGTTGAATTTGAATTTAACAGTTTAGCTGTTATAAATAAGCATAAAAAAATTTCAATTTTCATTTTGTTTTTGATCTTTTGGGTTTTTTTGACATTTTTTCTAGATTCAATGTTCACAGCTGACTAACTAAGTTTGATTAGTAAAAACGGTAAACGGATTTGAAAATCTCTAAGATGGCAGGTTTGATCTCCGTTGTTAGCTCATAACTCTCAAAAATTTGTTTGTGTTATTAATTTATAATAATTAACATATTAAATTTTACCAAATTGTAGCACTTAGTCTTTCATTAGAACTCAAGAAATTTAATTTTACAATATTAAATACCCAGTTTTTGGTTACATGAGATAATGCCATTTTAAACCCCTCGTAAAGGAATATATA